>BQNB010072945.1:0-32266 GCA_026074375.1 Tanacetum coccineum
TGGAAGAATTCGTACTTACCTTGGCAACAACTGCCTTGGCTCGTGTTTGACGAACCTTGGACTTGCTCTCGATGATTTTCAAAAATTGCCCGTCCGATGACCCACTTGCTTGAAAAAGAGACTCTATTTTTCTTCTCAAAGGAGTGTATCGAATCCTTTAATACACTTAAAAGAAAATTGACCGAGGCTGCAATTTTGATTGCTCCCGAATGGGACTTGCCCTTCGAACTAATGTGTAATGCAAGCAATTTTGCAATTTGGACAGTCCTAGGGCAACAAAAAAACAAGCATTTCCAACCAATTCACTATGCCAGCAAAACAATGACTGAGGCTCAAGCACACTACACTATGACCAAAAAAGAATTACTTGCCGTAGTGTACGCTTTTGAGAAATTCCGATCATATCTAGTTTTGTCTAAAAGCATAGTGTATAACGACCATTATGCTATAAAGTATCTCTTTGCTTAAAAAGGATGCTAAGGCAAGATTAATGCGGTGGATCCTTTTGCTCCAAGAATTCGATGTTGAAATCCGAGACAAAAAAGGAGCAGAAAATACTAGCCACCAAATTCATCTCACCAGACTTGAGAACCCTCACCAATAGAGTTCGAGAACAAAGAAATCACGGAACATTTCCCACTCGAAACTCTTGGACGGATTGTTCTTCGTGATGATAGTACCCCATGGTTTGAAAATTTCGCAAATTACCATGCGGGGAACTTCATTGTCAAGGGAATATCATCCCAACAGAAAAACAAGTTTTTCAAAGATGTCAAACATTACTTCTAGGACGACCCCTTTCTATTTAAGATCTGTGCTGACCAAGTAATTAGGCGTTGTGTTTCCGGGCAAGAAGCTTTTGACATTCTCAAAGCTTGCCACAGTGGACCCACCGGGGGATACTACGCTGCCAATTACACCGCTAAAAAGATATTCGATTCAGGATTTTATTGGCCTACGATCTACAAGGATGCCCACGACTTTGTCACCCGATGTGAACATTTGGACAACGTAAGGCAAAATTTCACACGTGATGAGAAAGCCACAAAACTCTATCCAAGTATGTGAAATCTTTGACATTTGGGCATTTACTTCATGGGCCGTTCCCAATCATCTAGAGAAACAAATATATACTTTGGCCGTTGATTACTTATCAATGTTGAAGCGAAAGCGCTCCCACCAATGACGCCGAGTTGTTGTAGTCAATTTTCTTAATCTCTTTCTTCCAAATTTGGTGCCCCTCGTGCAATCATAAAGTGATCGCGGAACCCATATTTTGCAATGACCAGTTTAATTTTGCAAAGGTCATGCTTAAAATAACAGGATCACTCATCGTCACTCCACCGCTAACACCCAAAAACAATGTGGGCAAGTTGAGAGGTATCCAATCGTGGTTTAAAAAGAATATCATAAAAAGGACCGTGTGGCGAAATCATGCCTCTTGGTCGGACACACAGGGATACGCTCTCTGAGCCTTTCGTTACAGCTTACAAAACACCATCGGGTGTACTCGTATAAGCTCTGTACGGAAATGCATGTCATGCTATCGATTAGTTGGGAGCACAAACTTCTGGCCCTTAAGCATACAAACTTTGATTCCTTCAATAAAAAAAAAAACCTCAAGCTGATCACAGAAAAGTTCAGCTCACTAACTTTAACGAACTTCGTGATCAGCCTATGAAAATTCTTTGATTTACAAGGAGAAAACTAAGAGAATCCACGATGCTAAGATCAAAAACCGCGTTTTCAACGTTGGTGATCAAGTTCTCCTCTTTAACTCTCGATTAAAGATTTTCTCTAGCAAGTTGAAATCCTGTTGGTCCAGACCATTCATCGTAACCCAAGTCTTTCCGTATGGCACCGTTGAGTTATCCCAAAACTCCGGCCATCGTCCAAGTGAATGGCCTCGTCTAAATACTACTTGGAGGGGACAAAGCCACACGAGGTGTCCCTCGGATCTCCAAACCTTCCCTTTACCAATTAAATCGGGATCCGTGTTCAAGCATAGCGACCTCAAACAAGCACTATCGTGGGAGGCACCCATGCTTATCTTAGTAAAATTATGTAGTAAAATGAATAAGTTTTTGTGATGAGGAGGCTCGCCACTTCCATTATCCAAGTTTTGGGTGATTTGTGTTGTATGTCCAGGATTTCCCGGATTGTGAAGACTCTCGTACTCGCAGTTTGACCTCTCCACAGAGTTTTACATCCTCAGCTTCATTTTGGGAATCCAATATCCAAATCTAATCGACTAACGTTTTATCTTTTGGCACACTTAATAAACGGCCTTAGATTTACGTAGGTACCCCTTTTAAAACATCGAGGACGATGTTTAGTTCTAGTATGGGGGGATCTTCGATTTGATTTTTGCCTGCAGCCGTTGTTGTCACGTAATCCCGTTTTTACCACCAAAATTTCAAAAAAATGAAAAAAATTTAAAATTTTCAAAAATAAAATAAGTGTTTTGTCACAGTTTTGACTTTCCTAATGGGTAGAATAAGAATAAATTTTGACTCGATCGGGCATGTTGAGCCCTAGCTTTGTCCCTTAACCATTTAATAAACGAAAGTTTATTAGGCTAAGCATTCGCGGATCCTTTTATTAGGGATTTTAAATTTGCGAAGAACGAGAAATGATAGTGTTATTTACAAGTAGGATGCTAAACAAGGATTATTTGGAAATCTTAAAAGCTTATAAGTGTAACTTGTCGCTTTTTCTCCCAGAAGCTCTTAACCTGACTAATAAACGTGCTTAATTTTGCTTTAACTTTAAACCAACATTTTCTAAAAAGAAGCTCTTTCGGAAACAAAAATATTCATCTTTAGTTGCAGCTTTACCTTGAGTTTTCTAAAATGAAATTTTCTCTATTATGGAAAATATGTTTATTTGCAAAATAAATATAATAAAAAAAAAATATATTAATATATAAATAGAATAATAATATATATATATATATATAAAATAAAAATAAAAAAATGAATAATAAAAACTATGGGATGATAAAGGTTTACTGCAACTTGCCGGCTCACAACCGATGTTGCAGTCTTCAAAACAAAGCCCATAGTTAGATAATAAATGCCAAAGTGCATTTGTAAGTGTTATCAATAAGAAACCGTCGTCAGACTAAGTCACTACATCTTGTCGGAGGTGTGGCCGATGTTGTAGTCATGTAAATGATGGCGGTATTATAGTATGATAATAGCAATAAATGACTAATAAGGAAAAATTTAATGGTTAAGATTTCTTTTTCTAAACTCAAGTATAATATAGACTAGAATAACTTGCTTAAGACTTATAAAAGTTGTGGTTGCCGTGGTTGATTATTACCTAGTAATAAACGCTCCAAAGAGATCATTTAAATTTTTGAGTTTGCGTGCTTTGATAGTATTGTTTTATTTAGCGGTAAATCTAAGAAATTCGGCCTAAAAGGGTGGAGTATCCCGCTATTACATTGCGAACATTCTCCTGTGGGGTCTCAACCTGATAACCTAAGTCGAACTCGGCTGGGATCTATCGAGAATATGCTGGTTGGTGGGTGATCTAGTCTTTTCCCCAGATTTCTTCAGAAATATCGTTATGCACATAAACTATACTACTTTCTAAAATTGTCGATCTAAAAGTTCACTAAAATTAAGCACAATCACACTAATTAATAAATGTTGGGAGCGAAAGTAGACAAGTTATAGTGTCTAAGTAGAGTAAGCATTTTTAACTTAGTACTAACAGGTGATTTCATTTTTACGCTTAGTTTGGGACTAGTGAAAAATCGGGGACGACGAATTTATCCGTCAGGACATCCGTAGATTATTCTATGGGCGCTTCTCATTCTATGATCCCAGTGTTGATAAAATAAAGGAAGTCAAACAGGTAGTTAAGAAAAGAAAAAGGAAAATCCAAAAATATTAGGGATAGTTAGTGTACATATAAAAAATGGTGAAAACGGGACTTGTCGAAGCTATTGATTCTTTAATTCCCCTTGACGAACACTTAGCTACTTTTCGAGGTTATTAGTCGAGGGGATTGAGATTCTTGGTTTTCTTAAGTGTTTACTTCATAACATTGCGTGAGGACACGGCAATACCTTAGTATGGGGGTGTTTGGTAATGTGCCTTAATTACAACATACATTTTTCCATTAAAAACAGACTGAAATGACCAAAAACAGACAAAAATTACCAAATATATGTTTGTTTTACATTTGTATTATGCACGAAACTGATATCACACAAAAGGACGTAAAACAAAGCCAAAAACGACAAAACCAAGCACGGAATGGAAAAGTGTGAAAAGACAAAGTCAAATCGAAGCCAAAGTCAGTCAAAGTCAAAAAGTCAACAAAAAGTCAACCCGACAAAGCCATAGTCAACCAAGTGAAGAAAATACAACTTGAGGGACCAAATTTGCCAAATCAAAAAGTTGTATATTGAGGATAAGAACTACAAGGACTGAAGTTGCAATTTCATGAAAATACAACTTGAGGGGGCAAAACTGCCAACCCCCTAGAGTTGTATTACCACAAGGACCTTCTATGCAATTACCCTATATAAAGTGAGGGGAGCATTCCTTGGCAAACCCCATACTCAATCACCACGAAGGTACAGAATTAGGCAAAGCATCAAATAATCCTTCAGGGACAATCCTGCTAAGTTTTCAAACCTGTATACCCACAAGGACATTTGGGTGCAAGTATAATATACACTTTTAGGGGCTTAACCTGGCAATCTCTAAACCTTTCCCCTCTTCCCCAAAATCAAACCAGGATGAACCCTAACCCTAACCCTTTTTCCCGCCAAGCTCAAACCCCCATTTTCAGGTCACGGGTATCCTTTCCTCTTCCCAAAACACTCAATCTCCTTCATCTTTTTACCCTGCAACTCAATTAACCAGTGGGTAAAACTTCACCCTCACCCTCCACTAACCACACCTCATTGCCAGTTTGGCAACCCAACATTTTATAAGACACTAAATCAAAGGTGATGATGAACATTAAAAAAAGCACACATGATGATCAATGCCACGGATTGGAATGAGCTTCGAGCTACTCACACAAGAAACACCAAACACAAAGCTTGGAAGACCAACTGCTTATTAAAAGACAAGAAGACTTAGACCAGAAGCAGTTTTTTTAATTACGTTTATTTTTTAGTTTTTAAACTTCAAGTATAAATTTTCAATTAAATTTTTTCCTTTAAAGCATTTAATCAAGCTTCAAGTTCGTAATAAAAGTGAAGTTTTCAAGTTTAAGCTATACATTGCATTTTACTTATTGTTTACAAAATAAAATAAAAATCACAAAAAGAAAAAGTACCTCAACTAATAATTTGATGATAGTCAAAAATGGATGGACCCAAGTTTAGAAAATAATTCAAACTTTGGACTTAGGGGTTAATTAGGAATTAGTATGTAGGTTCCTTTTCTTTTGGACTCTTGTAAGTTTTTCTCTTTATATTTCTGCATTTTCATAATTTATTACTGTAGCAAAGCTTAATTGTAGCTTATTATGCTTATTCTTCTATCTTCCCGTTGACTTTGCTTAATTTCCATATCTTTATTATTTGTTGAACATCACTATTGTTGATCTCTAGTTTAGTTGTTTTAGTAATTTCTGTCTTTTTATAGCTTAAATCCCCATTGTTTGTGCTTCTTAAACTGCTTATTTTTGTGTTATCATATGCCCATTAGGTCCCAATTAAGCAATAATTCTGGTCCTTAAGGGTTTTAATGTATTGAAAAATCAGTTTAATTAGCCATAAAAAGCCATTTTAGTCTAAAAGGGGTTGGCACAAGGCCAAAGTGGGTCAGAATGGTTAGGTAAATGGGTTAAAGTCACTGAGCCAATTTTGGTTAGCAAAATTAAGTAGTTTTGAACTTTTTTTTAGGTGTCATTGTTCAAATTTCATTTTCAAGGTCATAAGTTTGCCATGGTTTGAGTCTGCCAAATTTTCAATCACTAGAATTGTTGTTTTTTGATCACTAGTATAAAATTAGTGTATGCTTCCATTTTCCTGTTAATTTTGAGTGTTGTGGTGCTTTAAGGTTGATAGAAGAGTACCTGCATTGTTGTTTGTGGTTTGACAATTTCTGTCAAAACAGTTTAAGTCACAAAAAGTCCCATTTTTAAGCTAAAATTTAGATAAGCCATGGTGTGTTTTAGGGTCTGAAACCTCTTGCACAAGTTCATTAGCAACCATTCTCAATCAGTGTGAGCTTAATTTGTATTTCCAAGTTTATTTGGTGGCTTAATAATAGGCCTGCAATAAGCCCTTTCCAAAGGCATAAGCCTCCCCTGGTGCAAAACAGCTACTTTCAAGCTGCTTTTCCTGGCTTATTTGTGGAATTTCATTAGCTAAGGGTTATCTAGAAAGCCATAACTCTTTTTCAAGACCTAGAGTTTAAGCATTATGGGGGGGTGTGGTGGTGGGGGGGGGGGGGGGGTGGGGGGGGGGGGGGGGGGGGGGGGGGGGGGGGGGGGGGGGGGGGGGGAGGGGTGGGGGGGGGGGGGGGTGAGGGGGGGGGGGGGGGTGGGGTGGCGGGGGGTGGGGACTTTCTCTAGGTGGCTATTTATAAGCCCAAGGTGCCCATTTGCCGTCTGATTCAGTTGAGTTTTTAAAGTTTCTGCTTATTACTTTTTATGCTCTCCTTATCTGTTTTTTCTAAGCTTATCATTCCTAAGTGCTTTTTAAGTTTATTTAAATCTTTTTATTTGCTTATTTCAACCTGCATTGTGCTTATTTGTTTCAAATTAAGCTGCCAGTAGTAAATACATAACTAGCAGAACTAACCCTTTAAGTTAGTACTGCTTAGTTCATAAGCCATTCCTGGCTTATTTGGTGGTCAAAATTTGGTAATTTTTGTTCTTATTAACTTATTGAGTGTGCTTTTGTACTTTTATTTGCTTATTCCCTTCTTATTTAGCTTAATCTGTCTAGAAAGCAATAAGAAAAAGTCCTTTTGTGCCTTTAGTCTTAAGCTTTCTGTCTGTCATAGCCTCTTTTAATTGCCTTATTTCTAGCTTTTTAGTTGTTCAAAATAGTTCTAGATTGCTTTTTCTTGTAATCTTTTATGTCCTCTTTTCCTTTTTCCAACTTATAGATCCTTAAAAGTTTGTCTGGTGGCTTAAAAATAAGCCCAAAGTAGTCACTTTGTCTGTTTTGTACACCTTTGTTCTGTCAATAGCTTATTTGCTTTTCTAGGTTTATTTTCTCATTTAATTCGGCTTATTCTAGCCTGCATTTGTCTGATTGGTAAATAGTTAAGTTCAGTTTTTAGTGTATTTGCATTTTAACTTATTAAATCCAAAAAATAAAAAAAAAGCCAATTAGCTTTATAAGCATTCTGTCTGTCTCTTTTTGCTTTTTATAGCTTATTGATTCAGTTTCATAAAAAAACTCCAAGCTTTAAAAGTGCTAATTTTTGTGTGCTTAACAAAGTTGTAAAAAGAAAAAAAATTTAGTAGTAAAAAGTAAGGTCCAGGGTTCGAACCTGCGACCTCACTCTCATCACACACACTCCTTACCATATGCGCCCTGATCTTTTCCGTTAGACCTTTGGGCGCTTTGGTACTTAATGCTTTCTTCAGCCCATAAAGCCATATAGCCTGTTTTGCTGTATTACCAGCTATTGGGAATAAAGCTGGTTCATCACTTTTATTTTGTCTAGGATCCCCATCCCTTAATCCGATTCTAAATTTTATTGATTTTTTATAAATTCATTTAGTATTTTTATATTTATTTTCTTTAAAAACTTAAAAAATTCATAAAAAAATAAAATAAAAAAGTCAGAAAAATAAAACTTTTTTTTAAAAAATTATTCGTATTTTTTCGAAGTTTCTAGAAAATTGGTATAGGATTTCGTTGGTCAATTTTCAAAAATTAATTTTTTAAAGAACGGGATTCGTTCCCGTTTTTGTTTTGACTCGTTTTTGGTCTTAACGAACTCCGTTTTTAGTCTAGTTTTTTTTAAACTTCGTTTTTAGTCACTTAGAACCCATTTGAAGAAAAAATATAAATTTTAGGATTAAAATTGAATAATTTAGGTTTTTAACCCTCGTGTTTTTTACCATTTTCGTCTACTATTAGATTTAAATCCGACTAGCTTTCGTTTTTTAGGGTTTTATTTAATCGTTCTTGCAATATTAATTGTTTTCGTGCTTTTAATTACGAGGTCTAGAAGGTTGTGTTGTAAAATACTTTTAAAGAGTAGGAAAAATGACCCTCATATTGTTATTGTCTAGGTAGAAAAGCCCATTTGCTTGAGGACAAGCAAATCCCAAGTGTAGGGGTATTTGATGAGGTGTCATTTTATACACTTTTTAGGGATGTTTAACCCCCTAAATCGTGCATTTATGCCCAAAATAGGTACTTAATCGTTCATTTTCAGGTATTTTGCATTTGGGAGATATTTGAAAGAATTACACGTGACTTGGGCACATTTGGAGAAGAAACGGACAAGACAACAGACCTACACCAACATTTCTCAAGATTATGTTCTCAGCAGCTCGAGACGGCGTCACAGATTCAACGTGACGCCGTCACAACGAAGACCATGACGGAGTCACAGATTTCACAACGGCGTCACAGCGCGATGAGGTGTCATTTTATACACTTTTTCAGGGTCGTTTAACCCCCATTATCGTGTGTTTATTCCCAAAATAGGTACTTAATCATTCCTTTTCAGGTATTTATCATTTGAATGACATTTGGATGAATTACACGTGACTTGAGCTCATTTAGAGAAGAAACGGATGAGATTACAAACTATAACAACCCAAAATTTTCATCAATGAAATATCTACTTATTATATTATGATCACATTTGTACGGGAAATTTTTTGCTTTATTACATTCTATTATGTAACATTGTTTACATAGCAAACTAAACAAGTTCACACAACCTACTTATGTCATCTATATCTATATTTATATCATATAAACATCCTAATATGTCAATTCTATATCTTAACATCATTATTACCAAGTACATTATCCATTTAACATACCATTTGCAACGTTATATCAAAACAGGCTTTAAACGTTAAACGTTTATATCAAAACCCTAATTATATGTAATGTATACATATAAAATAAATGTACAAGCCTTTAAAGCATGTATACAAGTATCAATGCACAACATTTGAATATCTTTTCCCTCCTAAATCAAGTTACAACTTTCTAAAGCCCAATGTACAAGTCAATTATGCATGAAATACAAACTAGGTCGTTTTACCTCCTAAATCATGTTTATATCTTACCACCACTTTAACACAAGGTACAAACACCCAATGCACAACTTCTAAACCCTAATCCTAAAACCCTAATTCATCTAACCCTAAACCAAAATCATAAAACCATAGCAAATCCGTTACACCCTTAAACTAATTCATAGTTTTCAAGAAATCTGATCGGTTGATAAAACAAAGGAACTGAGAAAAATCAATAGGTTCTGGATATTAAGTGAAAATACTAGGTTGTAGCCCTATGTCTTGTGATCATTTTGCCGGTGGAATCAACCCGATTCGATATCGGATGAATTAATTATAGCCGAAATGGTAAAGGTGCGCAGATTCTGCACACCTGTAGTAAACGGCTATTATCTCTAAATTTTTGTATAGTAACCCCTAAATATGTAAAACTAAAAGTTGTAGAGGACTCAAATATCTAACCATGCTCACTGGTTTGAGCTTCATCGGAGTTACGGTTTGTAAATGGCAACCATTTTACCGAGACTGATGTTGGCTGTCCAAAAACAGCCATGTATAAATCAAACCAAACACCCCTAAAACGTCTAGAACCACCATGATATCATCACACCCTCACCCTAGCACCTCCATGACATCTCCATAGCAGCTTACAAGTACCTCAAACACATTCCATGGCCACCAAGAAGCTACATCATCACCTTGTTGTTTCATTTCTAGCCAAACACACAAACACCCCAAAATCCTTCCACCTTTCAATCCTAGCTAGTTCTAGCTTGTAAGACTCACCTCCTAGCTGCTAATAGTCACCCTCTACATGTCCTAACACTTGTCTACCAAGGAAACTTGGTCCTTAAGTGTTTCAAGTACTATAAATAGGCATACATACATGTTCTTTCAAATCATCCCCCACATCTCATCTCTTACCCACAAATGGAATTCTAACACTTCCATAGCAGCAATAGAAGATCAAGAGAAGTCCCTAAGCTCAGAATAGAAGCCAAGAAGCAAGAAAAACGAAGTCTTGAAACCATTTCTAGGCGTACGGATCATAAAAACCCTTTTCGACCCATTTTAGCTCAAGTAAGCCTAAGATCTTGTTCTATAAGCTTATAATCTGTATATGAATGTTCATAATACTCTTAAGATCATGCATGAACTCTTGTTTGAAGCTTTGAATCCTCAAACCCATATGTTTTCATTTTAAAACCCTAATTCGACCCGTTTTGATTTCTAGCTTAACGAATCGTTATTTTGAACTTTTGTTACGTTAAACCTTCATATTTTAGCTTATATTAATAAGCTATAACCTGTAAATTACTTTTCATATTGAAAAATATCATTATTATGGATTTTGGACTAAAAACGATACATTTTTCATGCAAAAGGGTATATATCGTAACTTTCTGAAACTTATAACTAAAGGGACTGAAAATGTCATTTTATCAAAGTTATAACTATAGGGGTCTATTATGTCACTTTCCAAAATACAAGGTTTACTTTGTACATCTTTTAAACTAGAAGGACCAAACTTGTAAAAGTGAAAACTCCAAGGGTATATTTTGCCATTTTTCATTCTTAAGGGTCTAAAATGTAACATTTTGAAAAAGTGTAGAAATGTGTTCAAAACCTTATAAGACATAACTTTAATTAACGCTTGACGTGCTTATCATTTCCAGTTATTGAGCAAAACGCTTAAAACCGATTATGTTATAACTATTATAAAATTCATCATCGATGTGCTTTTTAAAAATCCTGTCCCGAATCTATATCGTATCACAATACTAGGGAGCTTCATATTAAGGGGTTTCATCTTGGTATTACGTTCTGACTGAGTTGTTGGGTTTACGATTTAAAGTGCCCTAGCTCCTCAAACGTTTACTACATGACCTCTGAATTATGATGGCCCGAACAGTGATGCAATAATTCCATAATAAGTTCAATCAAATGATATTACATTATGACATAAAACATATTCAATCAAACTAAGACTTGACATATTACCCAGGTTGTGTGACGAAGCCGTTACTTTCATTTCATATACTTTTGCCATCAATCAGATTTCACTGTACTATTAAGGTGAGTTCATAGCCTCACTTTTAAATCTCTTTAATGTTTTCATAAACCCGTGAGGGGGATACATGCTATAAATTATGAATACAAGTGTTTTTCAAACTATATGCTATCCTGATATACTATTACAACTAATGTCTAAGTCACTTTATGCCAAAAGACCCTCACTATCATGGACCATTAATCACTTGCGAGTGAACGCGAATATTGTGGATAGGCCTATCGGGATTGACGAATCCCGTTTGTGTTAGCCGGATAGGTAACCAAACGCACTATATTTGAATCTCATAGGTATATGGCAATTGCCTACACCGAGGGCCATTATCATTATATATATCATTGTTGATATATACACAAGTCAGTTTGTGTGCCATGAGCTTAGACGCAATTATATAATACCACAATGCAATAATACTGATTTCTATAATTCAATGCAATCATTACACTTATGGGTATAACAAGGAATCTCACTGTTTATTTATCATAAAACCTATGAATTTCACTCAACCTTTGTGTTGACTCTTTTAAGCATGTTATCTCAGGTAATTGAGCAACTTAAGGCACGGAGTGGCACGGACTTGAAGATGGCTAAATTGTTATCATTCAAACTTTATGTTTCTAGATTTTGGGACCTCCTTTTGTAAAACTCTGATGAATAAATGAATGATAACTAAATTTTCAAAAACGTCTCTTTTGAATCGTTTTCTATGATTATGACTGTTGTACTATGAAGTAATACCCCAGATTAGCTTCCGCTGCTATATGTAAAAATGGGGGTGTTACAGATTGGTATCAGCGCCATGGTTATAGAGAACAAGGTTAAAACCTTAACTATAACTACTTTTCTTTTCTAGCCATCAAAGTCCTCCGTGCCACTGCAGTTTCCAGAATAGTATGTGTAAGAAATTTCCATGGTAGATAATACATAACTATTATATTATTATATAAATAACTTATGTTATTTCTACTAGATTATTATAGTCATGTCTTCGTCCCCTCATTCTACTATCACTTCAGCTGAATTCAATATGGAAAATGCTTTTTACACTATAAATATTCATAACTATACTTCGGCTTCATCAGCTACATCGGGAAGCACTTCTTTTAACTCTTCAGAAGATTCTAGGGATGGTATGATCCCACCAACATTCTCACTTTTCTATAATAATATGTATTTGAATTACGTGCAAGCATTACCTATTCCACCACAAGATCCTATTACTCCACCAGTTATTTTAACTCCATCTCCGGTATTTCCACCATCACTACTATTTGATCCCTGATATTTCTTTGTTCCTGAGAAATTATTACCATCTAAGAAGCAAATCCATCCCCCATCTTCTTCCTCAACTACGTTATCTAATTCATCTTAGAAACAAGCCTATAGTCTAAAACCACCATCTTTCTCAGTTTATAATACAACCCCACCTCAGATATTTAAAATAGGAAAAAGTTCTATCAAGGAACATCTTAAGCATCATGAGAAACAAATCGAAGATATTTTATATTACTTAGAAAAACTCTCTTTTCACTATATAGAGAAAATAGAAGAAAGACTTGTTAATGGTTGGATAATCATACCAAGAGATTTTGATACTTGAACTACAGAAGAAGCGTATGGGACAGAGAGACAAGATTTCTTTTGTTCGCTTTAGGATTTCTGATTTAGAAATGACCCTTGAGGATATCAAAGATCGCCATCAACTATATATGAAGAATCTTATGGAACACACTTCGTAAACTCCAAGACTACTAGATCGAAACCTTATCTTTATCGTTTTTTATCTAAGGACACGTAGTATAAGTATCAACACCTGGTAGACTTTAGGATATATAAGATATGTAAGATAAGTTATCTATAAATAAAGTTGTAATTCCATTTTATCTTATCATTTCAATATCATATATGTCATTTCTCGTTATCTCCGTCTTCATCGTTAATTGGGTCAACTACATCACCATCAGATTATCCCTTCAATGAGTCTATCTTTACAGAGTTAGATAACTCATTATGAATCACACCACAACCACTGGAAAGTAAACTAGTCCCAGAAGAATCTAATAAGTCAAATGCTTGTTTGAATGTTCATCTCTGAAAATCTTAAATTCCAAAATTTTCTGTTATATCCTGTAATGTAATACCAAAGGATGTATTACTTTGTTAGAACTTATAAGAATCCATACAATATGTCAAATAATTTCAATACCACTATGTATGAAAATTTTGACAACGACTCGTGATATCATTCTTATTCCGTGTTATCTTATGTTGATAGATGCCTCCCAAAAGGACATCAACATCTGAAGCATCAGCCATGACTCATGATGCCATCAGGAAACTAGTTGCTGACAGTGTTGCCACAGCTCTGGAAGCACAAGCTAACAATCCCAATTCTGGACCAAGAAAAACTCCTGTAGCAAGGAAATGCACTTACGAGAAGTTTATGAGTTGCCAACCTTTCTACTTCAATGGTACGGAAGGAGCTGTTGGTCTCATTCGCTGGTTTAAACGGACTGAATCAGTATTTTCTCGTAGCAATTGTGCTGAGAAGAACAAAGTGAAATTCGCTATTAATACACTCACTGAGGAAGCATTATTCTGGTGGAATTCATTTGCCCAGCCTATTGGAGTAAAAGAAGCCTATAAGATCACCTGGTCTGAATTTAAAAGACTCTTGATAAAGAAGTATTGCCCCCAAACTGAGATTAAGAAAATGGAAGAAGCTATTACCATGACCCAGAAATTAATAGAGCAGGTAATGAAACACAATTCTGTACAAGAAACCAATAACCATAAACGAAAGCTTGAGGATAGAAGGAACACCACCAACGGCAACAACAACAACTATCGTAACAACAACCGTAGCAATGATCATCACCAACAGCAGAATAGGAAGCAAGAAACCTTCAGGACTTATACTACCACCAATGGGTATTCTGGGAATCGTCCCTTGTGTGAAAGATGCACCCTACATCACATAGGACCTTGCACTGTCAAGTGTCGAACTTGCAACAAGATAGGTCATCTAACCAAGAACTGCAGAAACAAAGAACCCTCGGACTACTAGATTAGATTCACATTGTTATAAAATAAAAGAGTATGTAATACAGAGTTGTAACAAGTCATGTATCCCCTCGAGGGTTTATAAAACATGTAAATAAAGTAAAAGGCGTGGTTAGAATCTTTTACCTGATTGGTAGTGTTATAAATATTCCAAAATGAAAAGTGAAGACCCTTATCCAATCTTGACCGGGGGGAAGGTTGATATAGCAAAAATGTATTAATAAACAGCCATCGGCACAGCAAACTCTGAGTAAATATTGTTGAGTTTTGGAAGAGATTGTTTACTCTAGAACTTTAGTGTTTAAGAGTTATGAGTTTGATTGAAGACAGACTTTGGGAATTATTGATATCACCGTTTGGGCCATCATAATTCAGCAAGTAATTCAGTAAACGTTTGAGGAGCTAGGGCACTTTAGATCGTAAACAAAAAACTCTGTCAGACGTTAATACCAAGAGTGAAACCCACTTATTATGAAGCTACCATAGTATTGTGGATATGTATAATCAGTTTTAAAGCGTTTTATTCAAATATCTGAGAAATGTTAAGCGACGGAAGCGTTGTTAATTAAAGTTATGTTGGATAATGTTTTGAGCATGATTTTATACTTTTTCAAAATGTTACATTTTAGACCCTGGGGTTTGAAAAGTTGCAAAATAGTCCTTGGAGTTTGCACTTTTACGACTTTGGTCCTTCAACTTTAAAAGATATGTCAAGTAAACCTTGTACTTTGAAAAGTGACAGAATAGACCCTTATAGTTATAAGTTTGATAAAATGACATTTTCAGCCCCTTTAGTTATAAGTTTCAGAAAGTTACGATATATACCCCTTGCATGGATTATAATTACAAAATATGTCCAAATTGCCATGCAAGCTTATTTTAACATTTCAATAGATAAGTTATAATAAACTAAAATATGAAGATTTAACGCAACGAAAGTTTAGAATAACGATTCGTTAAGCTAGGAAGCAAAACGGGTCAAATTAGGGTTTCAAATCGTTAAACGCGTAGGTTTTAAGGTCATAATTACTTCATTAATCATTAAGTGGTTATTTTAACATTAGTCTATCTTGCTAGGTATAGATTTATAATCAATATTTAATCCATCTATAAATTTAGTTTTAAGAAAAACGCGATATTAGGGTTTCGGGGTTACAGGTTTTGGGCTGACGACCTTATCACAATCTTAACCGGGGAATGTTGATATAGTAAAATGATAGAAAACAGCTACGTCACGCAACCTGGGTTTGAGCTTATAGCTTAAAAATGGGTTGAAATTGGGACTTTTAGCTTCGTACGCCTAGAATAACGACTCCCGTGCTTCTTTTCTTGGTTTCTTTTGCTTCACTTCTATTATTAAGCCTTCTTAAGACCTTTTAGGATCTATTAGAGCAAAGTATTGCTTCTATGTAAGGGTTATAGAGGAGGAAGTGGGGGATGAAGAAAAATGAAGAGTTTAGGTCTCTATTTATACTTGAAATGATCTTGGAGGCTAAGGTAAGCTTTGTAACTAGGAGAGGACATGTAGGAGGTCTATAGGATGATGAGTAGAGGCTACTTGATGAGTTTCATGAGCTAGAAACTAGCTTTGATGTGTTGGATACCCCATGTGATGTCGCAACTTAAACAAGAAGAAACAAGAGACCATGTTCAAATTTTAAACTATAAATGATGAAGATATTTGTTGTAGAAGGTGTTTAAGCTGCTTAAGTATGAAGGAGGTGAGTCATGGAGGTGCTTGTTTGCAAAAAGATTAGTTAAAATGGGTCAAAATGAAAGAAACTAGGTTTCGGGTTCATTAGGGCTTATTTAGGGTTTTCAAGCTTGTAATTCGTGTACATTTGATCAATAATGATGGATTAATGTTTGTAAGGATTGTATTAAGGATTAATAACAAGAATTGATAGGTGATTAGGGTTTAAAATGGGCGAAAACGAGTAAACGAGTCCAAAGTTCCAATTAGTGCATAATTAGGGTTTTCTAGATTTATTTCTTGTACACTGTTGTTAATATGGTGAAATGATGATTTAATATGGTTGAAAGTATTGTAATTCACATACCTTTTCCATTAAAAAACAGACTTAAATGACCAAAAAAAGACAAAAACTGCCAAATATAAAGTTTTGTTTGCATTTTTTATTGTTGCAGGAAACTGTATTCACACAAAAGGACGAAAACAAATGCAAAAAAACGGACAAAACCAAGCCGGAATGGAAAAGTGTTGAAAAGACAAAGGTCATATCGAAGCCAAAGTCATCAAAGTCAAAAAGATCAACAGAAAAGTCACCCCCGACAAAGCCATAGACAACCAAGTGAAAGAAAATACAACTAGAGAGGGACCAAATAGCCCAAATCAAAAAGTGGTATATTAGGATAAGAACTACAAGACTAAGTTGCAATTTCTGAAAATACAACTTGAGGGGGCAAAACTGCCAACCCCGCTTAGAGTTTGTAATAACCACAAGTACTTTCCTTCCTATGCAATTACCCTATATAAGTTGAGGGGGCATTCTTGCCAAACCCTCATACTCAATCACCACAAGGACAGAATTTGCAAAGCATCAAATATCCTTCAGGGACCAATCCTGCTAAGTTTTCAAACCTGTATTACCCACAAGGACGATTTGTGCAAGTGTAATATACACTTTTAGGGGCTTAACCTGGCAATCTCTAAACCTTTCCCCTCTTCCCCAAAATCAAACCAGGATGAACCCTAACCCTAACCCTTTTTCCCGCCAAGCTCAAACCCCCATTTTCAGGTCACGGGTATCCTTTCCTCTTCCCAAAACACTCAATCTCCTTCATCTTTTTACCCTGCAACTCAATTAACCAGTGGGTAAAACTTCACCCTCACCTCCAATACCCACCCTCATTGCCAAGTTGGCAATCCCACATTGTTTAAGACACTAATCAAAGGCTGTGATGAACTTTAAAAAAAGCACACATGATGATCAATGGCCAAGATTGATGACTTCGAGCTACTCACACAAGTAACACAACAAACACAAAGCTTGGAAGACCACTGCTTATTTAAAGACAAGAAGACAGAGACCAGAGCAGTTTTTTTTAATCTAGTTTATTTTTTAGTTTTTAACTTCAAGTATAATTTTCAAGTTAAATTTCCTTTAAAGCATTGTATCAAGCCTTCAAGTTCGTAATAAAAGTGAAGTTTTCAAGTTTAAGCTATACATTGCATTTTACTATTTTTACATAAAAAAATATAAAATCACAAAAGAAAAGTACATCAACTTAATAATTTGGATGATAGGTCAAAAATGGATGGACCAATGGTTGAAATTAATTCAGAACTTTGGACTTAGGGGTAATAGAGATTATGTTGTTAGGTTCCTTTCTATGACTCTTGTAAGTTTTTCTCTTTTATATTTTCTGCATTTTTCTTAATTATTACTGTAGCATAGCTTAATTGTAGCTTATTATGCTTATTCTTCTTATTTCCCGTTGACTTGTGCTTAATTTCATTATCTTTTATTATTTGTTGTACATGCACTATTGTTGATCTCTTGTTTAGTTTGTTTTTAGTAATTTCTGTCTTTTAATAAGCTTAACTCCCATTTGTTTGTTTGCTATATATAACTGCTTATTTATTTGTGTTTTTCATATGCCCATTATGGTTCCCATTAAGCTAATTAATATCTGGTCTTAAGTTTATGTATTGAAAATCAGTTTAATTATCCTTAAAAAGCCATTTTAGTTCTAAAGGGGTGTTTGGCACAAGGCCAAAGTGGTCAAATGGTTTAGGATAAATGGTTTAAAGTCACGAGCCAATCTTTGGTTAGCAAAATTAAGTAGTTTTGAACTTTTTGTTAGTGTACATTGTTCAAATTATCATTTTCAAGGTCAATAAGTTGCCATGGTTTGAGGCTCCAATTCAATCCACTAGAATTGTTGTTTTTAGATCACTATAAAAAATTAGTGTATGCTCCATTTTCCTGGAATTTTGAGTGTTGTGGTGGGCTTTAAAGGTTGATAGAAGAGTACCTGCATTGTTGTTTGTGGTTTGACAATTTCTGTCAAAACAGTTTAAGTCACAAAAAGTCCCATTTTAAGCTAAAATTTAGATAAGCCATGGTGTGTTTTAGGGTCTGAAACCTCTTGCACAAGTTCATTAGCAACCATTCTCAATCAGTGTGAGCTTAATTGTATTTCCAAGTATATTTGGTGGCTTAACAATAGCCCTGTCAATTAAGCCTTCCAAAGGCACAAGCTCCCCTGTGCAAAACAGCTATTTTTCAGCTACTTTCTTGGCATATTTGTGATCATTTATGGCTAATTGTTTTCTAGAAAGCTCATAAGCTCTTTTTCAAGACCTAGGAGTTTCAAGCATTAGGACTTTCTCTAGGTGGCTTATTTATAAGCCCAAAGGTGCCCATTTGCTGTCTGATTCAGTTGAGTTTTTAAATTTTGCTTATTTACTTTTTAATGCTCTCTTATCTGTTTTTCTAGCTTTATTTCAACCCAAAGTGCTTTTTAAGATTAATTTAAATCATATTTATTTGCTTTATTTCTACCTGCTTGTGCTTATTTGTTCAAATTAATGCTCCAGAAGTAAATACATAACTAGCAGAACTAACCCTTTTAAGTAAGTACTCGCGTAGGTTTCATAAGGCCATTCCTGCTTATTTGGTGGTCAAAATTTGTATTTTTCATTTTTTTTTAATTAACTTATTGAGTGTGCTTTAGTACTTTTGATGTGCTTTTTCCTTCTTATTTAGCTTTAATCTATCTAGAAAGCAATGTAGACTAAGACGTGACCGTATTTACTTAGGTATTTGACGGTGTGGTTTCGATACCTGCTTGGATATTTATATCAAACTGGGAACTACCTGCTAAGGTGAGTTCATGGCCCCACATTTTTACAATTATATAAATGATTTATATCTTTGGGGTGATAACATGCTTGTTTTACAAACTGGACGCAAGGGTACATTTTATATAATGGTTATGTGTTTGCCTAAGTAGCGATAACCCACTGAGCCCATTATCATGAACTGTCAATTGCATAGTCGTAGTTGGGAATTACATTATGCGAGCGCGAATGTTATAAATAGATCTATTTGGGATTGACATCCCCGTTTGGGTGAGTAGCGCTCACTGTGCCGGTGTACCGGACAACAAACGTATACCATGTCGGGTTGGGATGTTTCGGGTTAGAACATCGTAAAGGGCATTATTCTGGCAATTAATTGCACACAGAATGGTCGAGCTTCGGTGTCATGAGCTTAGCAAACAATAATTACTTTTTGATGATGTTTGCATCTGTTGCTTAATCATACACTTGGAAATCTTGCGGTCCTACTTTTGGTTACATTAAACCTATGAATTCACCAACTTTATGTTGACGTTTTAAAGCATGTTTTTCAGGTCAGTAGGGCATGAGATGCCGTGATACATTGGAGGTCTTTTGGGATGTCAAAGCTAGAGATTCGAGTCATAATATTTGTTATGTGAACAATTACTAAATGTCGAAGTCTTTAACTTTATCGTAGAACGATGTAAAGCCTTGTGCTTATGTAATAAACGAATAAACTTGTTTATCCAATGTATCTTTTAAACGTCACACTTAGTGGTCGTTCTTATATCTTGTGCTATTGATCTAAGAAGTAACGCCCTCGGATATTCAATATTCCGCTGCATACTCAGATTTGAGGGTGTTACAATTGTCTTATTAAAAAGGTACTGGAAGATGTAACAACAATATAGATATGAGGAGCCTTTGTTTCGCTTAAAAAACAGATAACAACAAGAAGATTTGCATCTTGTAAATACTCTTGTACAAACCATTAATAAGAGCATCATCAGTGTTAAAACTAAAAGTCAGCTCTTCGCTCGGTTCGTGTGCATTAGAGTTAGAGTCGTGTTCGAGTTTGTGTTGCCAGTAGAATAAAGTTATCCTTTAAATAAATTGGTAATTCCGTTACACCTTAATGTCTGATGATATCGTTTGTCAATCCCATTAGTTCTATTATATTCAACTTTGAATACTCGCCTCATACATTTAAAACACTTATGCAACAACAAAGATCCTCAACTGATAATATGGGCATCAATGCAAATATTGTCTCATTATTCTTCTCATTGCTTTTTATGATTATGAAAAATCATATCAATTCTACTTAACACCAGTTTTGATATCAGTTTTATGCTTAAATAGGATGATTTATAATCATCAGATTGAAATGAATTAGGACGCTTCTTCATTTGAATAAGGAAATTATAAATCACCAAACTATAAATTTATAAATTCTCAGTTTCAAGGATTGTGACGCCTCTGTTTGTAAATGAAAAATTATAAATGAGTAGGCTTAAGTATGGCATTCGTACAAACAATTTTTCTTCAATCCGGTTGGTAACAAATAATTCCTTTTCTACACTTGAATCATTATCATATTACCATTGATACAATTAAGTCTCCTAATCATCATTTGTTTCATTTCCAAATTGTATCCAACATGATAGCAACTCTCTTACAATTCATAATCGTCCTTAACTCCGTCATTCAACTAAATCCCGTTAAGAGATTTCTGTAAGAGGGAAGGAGACTATACAACCCGAAATTTTGCATCACGAAATATACTACTTATTATAATTATAATCACATTGTACGGAAATTTTTCAGCTTTATTAACATTCTATAATGTAACATTTGGTTTACATAGCAAACTAACAAGTTCACACAACATACAAAATTTCATCTATATCTATATTCATGTATCATATAAACTCCTAATATGTCAATTCTCATATCTTAAACATCATTATTAACAGGTACATTTCCATTTAAAAACATACATTAGCCAACCGTACTAAATCAAAACATCTTTATACGTTAAACTTTTATATCAAAACCCTAATTATATGTAATTTATACTTATAAAAACATGTAAAAGCCTATTAAAGCAAGTATAACAAGTATCAATGCACAACATTTGAAATATAATTTCCCTCCTAAATCAAGTTACAACTTTCTAAAGCCCAAGTTCAAGTCCAATATGCCATGAAATACAAACTAAGGTCTTTTACCTCCTAAATCATGTTTATATCTTACCACCACTTTAACACAAGGTACAAACACCCAATGCACAACTTCTAAACCCTAATCCTAAAACCCTAATTCATCTAACCCTAAACCAAAATCATAAAACCATAGCAAATCCGTTACACCCTTAAACTAATTCATAGTTTTTAAGAAATCTGATCGGTTGATAAAACAAAGGAACTAAGAAAAATCAATAGGATCTAGATATTAAGTGAAAATACTAGGTTGTAGCCCTATGTCTTGTGATCATTTTTCTGTGGAATCAACCCGATTCGGATATCTATGAAATTAACATTTAATGAGCCGAAATGGTAAGAGGTGCGCAAGATTCTGCACACCCAGTAGTAAACGGCTATTACTCTTTAAATTTTTGTATATTAAACCCCTAAAAAAAATGTAGCACTAAAAAGTTGTAGAGGACTCAAATATCTAACCATCCTCACTGGTTTGAGGTTCATCGGATTTACGATTTGTAAATGACCATCATTTTCTACCGAGACTGATGTTGCTGATCCACACAAAACAGCCATGCTACATCACAACCCAAACACCCCTAAACACGCTAAAACCACCATGATATCATCACACCCTTACCCTACACAACCTCCATGACAATCTCCATAGCACTTAACAAGTACTCAACACATTCCATGGCCTCCAAGACATATCATCATCACCTCTTGTTGATCATTTACTAGCCAAACACCCTAAAATCCTTCCACCTTTCAACCTAGCTAGTCTAGCTTGTAAGACTCACCTCCTAGCTAATAATATCAACCTCTTCATGTCCTCTAACACTTGCCTACCAAGGTGAAACTTGTTTCCTTAAAGTGTATCAAGTACTAATAATACATCAGCATACATACATATGTTCTTTCAAATCATCCCCCACATCTCATCTCTTACCCACAAATGGAATTCTAACACTTCCATAGCAGTAATAGAAGATCAAGAGAAGTCCCTAATCTCAGAATAGAAGCCAAGAAGCAAGAAAAACGAAGTCTTGAAACCATTTCTAGGCGTACGGATCATAAAAACCCTTTTCGACCCATTTTATATAACACCTCGTGTTTTAGGTCATTGTACGACATTATGTAATTCACAATTTATTTTTAGGGTTTTACGCGTTTGCTCTTAAATCGTAATCGTTAAGCTAAATCGCGTAAACTAAAAATGATCATTCAATGTAAACGGGCATTAAACGATTAAACGTTTACATCAAGCAAGTGTTAAATGATTATTATGAGGATAATTATCAACTTTGTTCATCTTATTTTTATTGGTTACGTAAAATGCTTACGTTTCGCGATAAAATGCGTTTTGGCATTCCCGGAAGCACCAAAACCTAACTACGCTTAAACAAATACCCACGATTATACCCAATACACAAAATAATCAAAATATCATCCCATATATGAGTATGTGGCCGAATTTGGTGAAGATAGGACCAACAAATATCTAGGTGCATGTCACTTGCCCTAAATATCAAGGTTTGGCAAATATCAAGGGAACAAAGCCTTACACCTTTGTTACCACTTGACTACTTGCCCTAGGAACCTTCCTTGAAGTCCTTGGCTTAGTCTTCCATCTATATAAGGCTTTAGCTAGCAAGTAAACACACATCTTTCATTTTCCAAAGTGTAAACAAAATCAAAACTCTCCCATTTCCTTTATACAAGCCCACGGCTCAAAATCATTATCATATACAATCCATACAAAATTTTCTACCACATATACAAGCATACACACATCATATCTAAGACCTACTAAGGTGGTTTCAAGGCTTGGTTAACCATTTGCAAAGAAGGAAGCAAGAAAAGGAATTAGGGTTTACTTGGGAAAAATTAGGGTTTCATCTTATATTTACTAGCTAAGGGTTTAAATCACAGGTGGTGGATTGTTATTCTTACCTCTACTCATTCACACAAGGTTATTTAAAAGCTTAATCATTTCATACTTATGATTTTATGTGTTCATATGTTCTATTTAGCTAAATCACCATTTAGGATACTTTTGAATATGTGAAAGGGATTTTTACTTATGATCAATGTTTTGTGAACTTATTTACATGTTATATGGATGCTAATACGATGTTAAAAGGAATTATAAGTGTTTTTAAAAGGCGAATGCTAAAAGGAAATGCTCTACATGGTGGAACATTCCCCACGGTAAGACCACTACTACCTGAAGCTGCCACAATGCAATGCCATAGAGGGAACACTGAAAAACATGATGGACAGACACAAATACTGCCCAAGGCGAAATAAGAAGCTAGAGTTTGAAATTTGGCAATTTAAAGGTGAAGGGTACCGAATGTGGTAACCTAATAGTCCAAACTTTCCAAAACTAGACTATGTGGGATCATCGGATGTTCCCGGAGCGAAATATACATAGTTGATAAAGTATGGTCGCAGCTTACCCACACGATCCAAGGGCCTAACTCTGTGTTCCCATCAAAGGCCTCAGTCTCGCAAATGCCACAAGTTCCATAAATTTGGTTATGTTTGTTAGCTATGCAAGCACCGTTAAGTAATGTTATTCCCAGCTAGCAGACAGAATAGATCTTTTGTTTCTGTTTAGCTAACCCAGTATAGGACTTTTGTTCAGGTATTAGCTATCTTGTACACATACTAAGTGTATACGGGAATAAGTCACGGCTGTATGGCTTTAGGTTGTTTACATTTTGTCTTGTAACCTACATGTAAGCAATCATCTGAACTGAACGCGAACATTTATGTTTTTTTCCAAGTTTATAATGAAATGGACGGATTACGTTATCTAATGAAATCGAATTTATAAATGAATGTCGATTTGGTTATACCAATGGTAAATTCTCAAAAGCATTAGTACATTTCACTGTGTGATGACAGAATCTCTTATTTAATGTTGTATATGTTATGTCATAGTTATTGCTATTTTATGAAATCAACGGGTATTATGTTTCCTTGTGCGATTTAAAGGAAAATGGCACCAAAGAGAAGGACATCGAGGTAAAACCATAGTGCAACACCAACACAGTCCCGAAACACTCATACCACTACATCGTCACCAATTGCCCAGCAATAGGCAATGACATGACGAAGGTTAACTGCTGCACTTGCAGCACGTGATGCAACTAGAAAGGCGATGATACAGCATACAGTAGAACGTGTTGCCATAAGGCCTGTGCAAGTTGCTCGTAAATGGCACCTACCCGTACTTCCTAAAATGAGCAATACCTTGAACTTCCAAGGGGCACTAAGGGAAGTTGTTCGCGACACACTCAACGGTTATCGCGAAAAGATGGAGTCTATTACAGCATAAGCAACTTGTACACGTAGTCAATGCATACAAATTTGCTACAGTAACCTGCAAGGAAATGCTCTTACATGCGTTGGAAATTCCACGTTAAGACCACAACTCCTAAGCTGCCCATATGCAATGCATTGGAGAGACACTGCGAAAAAGACTGATGACAGACAAATACTAGCCCAAGGGTGCGAAATTAAGAAGCTAGAGATCAAATGTTTAATTTAAAGGTGAAGGGTTACCGATGTGGTAAACCTATACTAACGTTTTCCAAGAACGGGCCAACTAATGTTCGATCGGATGTTTCCGAACGAAATAAACCAAGTTGAGAATATGTCAGTGGCTGCCGACTACGATCCATGTCTAGACCTCTGTGTTCATACAAACATGTTTACATCAATCAAGTGTTCAAATGATATATTATCGGATAAATATCAACTTGTTTCATACTTATTTTAATTGGTTTACGTAAATGCTTACGTTTGCGATAAAAATGCGTTTTCGCATTCCCGGCAAAGACACCAAAACCTAACTACGCTTAAACAAATATCCACGATTATACCCAAAACACAAAATAAAAATCAAAATAGCATCCCATATATGACATAATGTGGCCGAATGTGAAGATAGGAACCAAACAAATATCTAGGTGCATGTCCACTATGCCCTAAAAGATCGAAGGTTTTGGCAAATAATCAAGGGGAACAAAGCCCTACACCAACATTTGAGATACCACTTTACTAATTGCCCTAGGAACCTTCCTTGAAGTCCTTGGCTTAGTCTTCCATCTATATAAGGCTTTAGCTAGCAAGTAAACACACATCTTCCATTTTCCAAAGTGTAAACAAAATCAAAACTTTCCCATTTCCTTTATACAAGCCCACAGCTCAAAATCATTATTATTACAATCCATAACAAAATTTCTACCACATATACAACCATATACACACATCATATCTAATACTACTAAGGTGGTTGTCAAGGCTTGTTAACCCTATCAAGGAAGGAAGCAAGAAAAGGAACTAGGGTTTACTTGGGAGAAAGAATTAGGGTTTTCATCTTATAATTTACTAGCTAAGAGGTTTAAATCACAAGGGTTTGATTGTTAATCTTCGCCCCAACACCCCTTCACACAACAGGTTATTAAAAGCTTAACACATTTCAATACTATGAATTTATGTGTTCATATAGTTCCTATTTAGCTAATCAACATTTTAGGATACTTTTGAATATGTAGCCGAAATGGATCATTTACTTACTATGATCAATGTTTTTGAGAACTTATTTACAGTTAGACTGTGGATTCTAAAATGACATGTTAAAAAGGAATGTATTAAAGTGTTTTTAACATGTTGGTTAGTATTAACGTATATGAACAAATTAGGGTTTCAATGTTAACTTAATAAGTTACAAGTGAAAATGGTGTGAATAACATGATTATATCTGTATTCGTGACAATCATGACAAAACATGAACTAAATGGACCTAATATATGTAAAACAAAAGATAATAAGTGATGTAAAGGTAGTTGTTAACAAGGTGTTGAAGCTTAATAGTACAAAAATCAAGACTTAAACATGTTCTTTAATCACAACCTTTAAAAGTTTCTGTTTTGGTTCCAATTTGTTAACATCCATATTAGGTTTTATAAAGAAAGTACATCTCATAAGGATTCCAAAATGATAAGAAACTCGAAAATCAGATTTATAACGAAGAAGATACGCTAGTTACGAGTTTATACGACCAAAATACTTTATAAAATAAAATGTATAAAATGTTACGATTCATGGACAGAAACTTTATACAGTTGTAAACAACAATAATATGATAAAACTTTCAATTACGAAACGTGTTTGAAAGAATCGCTAAAGAACGAAGCTATAACGAATAGATACGACATTTACGAGGTTTTTGCGATAATAAGTGTAATCTGTACTGAACCAAAAAAAACACTATTCAAACAAAGAATCTCAGAAACTTAAAAAAATGCAATATTATGATCACTCTTCCTTAATACGCAAAGCGTGGGCGTAAGAACGAGGAACGGACTTAAAAACGACAAAGTATGTCTTTTTGCTAAAGCGTAAATTCTATAAACTTTTTTTACTTTATAATTACGATTCAACTTAAATGATTAGATGGTGATATAGCTATATATATCATATATATGTTATTAGTTTATCAAAAGTGCTAAAAATACTAGGGAATTTCTTAATGAGGCATTCACGTATGACCTTAAGTGACGAGCTGTTGGATTTACGATTATTAAAGTGTCCCGGCTCCTCTTCGTCATGTCATGACCACGTTAAATTATGATAGCCCGAATTGATAGTACACAGATAACTATATAGGATTATAGTACTGAGCGTATTGGATAGACAACGTACTTGTGAATACTAATTCGACCTATATTAACATAGGTTGCATTCGGGCTGTTAGCGTAAGAAGCGTTTTATTTTGGATATTTTAATTATCAAACTTTACTCACTCAAGGTGAGTTCAATAGCCCCATGTTTACACAATTATGATTTACAAGTTTTTGGGGGGTGAGAACATTAATGCATGTTTTTACAAATGACGCAAGTGTACCATTTAATCATGATTACTTTTTGCCTAAAGTACGATAACCCTACTATGCCCATGAATCATGAACTTCAATTACTGGAATGATGAATCGCGAATGAGATTATAGATAGATCTATTTAGGATTGACCTCCCCGTTCGGGTGACTAGCTATCACTGGAAACGAACGTATATCATGTCGGATTTTGGATGTTACGGGTTGAACATCGTCACGGGCAATGTAGGCAATATTTATATATTGTATTCATTTATGTCGAGCTTCGGTGTCATGAGCTTAGGAAAACGTAATTATACATTTATGATGTCTGCATCGTTTGCATTATCACAGGAAAGTCTTGAGCGTTCCTGCTTATACATTTACATAAAACCTATGAAATCACCCACTTCATGTGACGTTTTAAATGCAATGTTTTTCAGAGATCATTATATAGCACGGGTTGAAAAGGGATTACATTGGTGGTTTATAGATTTTTGGATGTCCCGCATTAAAAGATTAGTCCATTAACATTTTGTAAATCTGTTATGAGGGCTTGAAATCTATGTAAAAATAACAATTAAAAGGGAAACTTCGTGAAGCTTTTGTAACCATTTTGTTAAATCTAATTATCAGTTTTAACCGACACACTATTTAAATGTCGATTCAACACATATATCTGTGCTAGGACTGAGAAGTAACACGCCCCGACACTTATTGCCGCTGCGACCCAATTTGGGGAGTGATACAGATTGGTATCAAGAGCCCAAGTTATATGAGAACCAGGTCAAATGTTTTTGGCGGTGACAATAACCTTTTCAAACATTTTGCATTCATACAAAGGGGTTTTTACGGGACTTTACATACACTAATATGTGCATTAGTCGGTTTATGCTTGATGCCTGCAAGATTGATATTCAAGGATTGAATATACATGTTATGATATAAATGTATAATACATAAGAGTCTTAATAAAATTCTAATATAAGTTATGTAGAAGTTTCTAGATACTGTTTAATTCATATTCGGAAGATTCCGACGGTCACCTACCACGACAGTGTACCAGTCACATTTGAGGATGGTCTCAGACATTGTTTTCTCACCAGGAATCGATGGACCACCCATTAAGCTAGAGGACACCATATAGCTTACATAAGGCTGCTTATCAGGTTCTCCACCATCGCCGACTACACAACACTGTGGCCCCCCGAGAGAGCCGTATGTCACCTCTTCCCCCACACTGGACTTGTTCCCTGAGCTGATGGTACCCTAAGTAACATACCACAGGAGATGAGATACACCCGGCCGAGGAGCAGCCCACCTGCTTGGCTGCCTCACCCACTGCAGATACCACCATGAATGTCACACTTATTCTGATCCGGAGGAGGAGCCAGAGGAGGACAGATGAGTGATCCCGAGGAGTGATCTAGCCTGATATACCCTGCTGAAGGGATGATGAATGATGATGCTGATGATAAGGAAGTACAGGAGTCGCCCAGCTCCGTCCAGAACTCTTCCCACCTGTACATCGTATGACCGCCAAGGATATTCATCCGGATAAGCATCCATATCACACTTTCCTCCTAGGGAGAA
Source organism: Tanacetum coccineum (assembly GCA_026074375.1). Lineage (NCBI taxonomy): Eukaryota > Viridiplantae > Streptophyta > Magnoliopsida > Asterales > Asteraceae > Tanacetum > Tanacetum coccineum. The sequence continues at coordinate 28,828 of BQNB010072945.1, forward strand.
GAGGTCAAGGAGACTTCGTGCCTTAACCTACCCCACACCATCACCACTTACACCACTATCACTCCATTACTACATATACGCATCTCCCCATATCCAGCATCACCACCCTGCTACGTCCTTATTCGTCCGTGAGGCTTCGGGCTCGACTTATGAACACCGGATGAGAGCCGAGATACCATCACACTTTCTCATCAATTACCAACTACCTACTTCATCACCACCTTTGCAGTTACTATCTTCTGACCCATGGACAGACAGGCCCGAGATTACACTACCACCTCGGAAGAGGTTGGGTATTGACCTTGGTCCTAGGTACGAGATTAGAGAGAGTTTAGCTGCAGCTACCACTAGACCGATTGGAGGTCGTAGGGTAGACTATGGGTTTGTCGGTACTATGGATACCAAGATCAGACGACAGAGAGCCGAGGAGGCGTCGACTAATAAGGAATAGAGATGTGTTGGGTAGACCCTGAGAGAGCTGTTAAGGAGGTAGCACCGATGACCCTTGAAGGGGTCAATGCTAGGGTGACTGAGCTTAACTGCATCCAGAGCAGAACACGCAGGATATCATGCTGTGCTAATGGGGATAGCTCAGGATAGGCAGAACCCAGATATATCATATGTTGAGACATGTTTTATGATAGTCAGTACCAACATATGAGACTACCAACGACTACTATGATCAGGAAGCACTAGTTCTCCCGAAGGCATGGGGACGGCTCCATAGAGGTTAGCTAATGACACGTTCAAAGATTATGGCATTACGTTCTGTAAGTGGAGGGTCAGCAGCACTGATTCGCTTTCACAGTTGCAGGCAGCTCACCGTAGGAGTCAGGTTGTGACTTCAGAGATGCTACAGGCAGACCACCAGAGGCAGGTCCAGTTGACTAAGGCATTAAAGTTGCTGAAAGGACTACAGACTCAGATGGTCGAGTTTCAGAGGCAGCAAGGACCGCAAAAGGATCCGGCACAAGCCTGATCACCACGGGAGGCTGTAGCGTTCTAGATTTTGTTATGTTGTAGATATGCTATGCAAGCCCTGATTAAGTATTATGGGTTATTCCCAGCTAGCAGACTGTATAGATCATTTGTATTTTTTGTTTGCTACCCATATAGGTCTTTTCAGTTCGGTATTAGCTATCTTGTACACCATACTAAGTGTTTACGGGATATATCCCGGCTAGTATGGCTTTTAGGTTGTTTTCTTCGTCTTGTAAACCAAATGTAGTAATCATTTACTGTCAATCTGAACCTGAACATGTATGTTTATCCAATATAAATGAAATGGACGGAATTACGTTATCTATGAAAATCGAAATTTATTTATAAATGAATGTCGATTTGTTTAACCATGGTAATTTCAAAAGAATATTTGTACTTATCACTGTGGTGATGAATCTTCTTTTTAATTTTAATTCGTTATGAAAGAGTTGAATAAATTAGATTATGTTATGTCCATAGTTATAGAATTTATGAAATCTAACGGGTATTATGTTTTCTTGTGATTTAAAGAAAATGGGCGACCAAAGAGAAAGGCACCACGAGGTTCAAAACCACAGGTGCAACACCAAACACCAGTACAAACAACTCAATGCCACAACATTCTGTCACCAATGCCCCAACTGTAGGACAATATTAACGAAGGCACATTACTGCACACACTGGCAGCACGTGATGCAACCAAGAATGGCGATGATAGCCATACTTCAGGAACGGGTGCCAGAAGGCCTGTGCAAGTTGCTCGTGAATGCACCTACCCGGACTTCCTAAAATGCCAACCCTTGAACTTCAAGGGCACTGAGGGAGTTGTTGGACTCACTCAGTGGTTCGAAAAGATGGAGTCTGTTTACAGCATAAGCAACTGTACAGTAGCATGCCAGGTCAAATTTGCTACGTGTACCCTGCAAGGAAATGCTCTTACATGGTGGAATTCCCACGTTAAGACCACTACTCCTGAAGCTGCCCATGCAATGCCATGGAGGACACTGAAAAAGATGATGACAGACAAATACTGCCCAAGGGGCGAAATTAAGAAGCTAGAGTTTGAAATGTGGAATTTGAAGGTGAAGGGTACCGATGTGGTAACCTATAGCCAACGTTTCCAAGAACTGGCACTAATGTGCGATCGGATGTTTCCGGAAGAAATAGACAAAGTTGAGAAATATGTCAGTGGCTTGCCCGACACGATCCATGGCCTAGACCTCTGTGTTCCATACAAATGTTTACATCAATCAAGTGTTAAATGATTATTATTAGGATAATTATCAACTTTGTTCATCTTATTTTTATTGGTTACGTAAAATGCTTACGTTTCGCGATAAAATACGTTTTGGCGTTCCCAGAAGCACCAAAACCTATCTACGCTTAAAGGAGATAATAGTGGAGTAAGTGGTGATGGTGGTAGGGTGGTAAAGGAGATATATATTCTGTAGTGATAGGTCAGCAGGCAGTGATTTTACAGTTGCAGGCAGCTGACCGTAAGAGTCAGGTTGTGACTTTTAAGATGCTATAGGCAGACTACCAGAGGCAGGTCCAGTTGGCTGAGGCATTAAAGTTGCTAAAAGGACTACATACTCAGATGGTCGAGTTTCAGAGGCAGCATGGACCCGCAAAAGGTCCGGCACAGCCTGATGCACCAGGGGAGGCTGGTAGCAGTTCCTAGATTTGGTTATATTGTAGCTATGCTATGCAGACTGTTAAGTATTATGGGTTATTCCCAGCTAGCAGACTGTATAGATCTTTTGTTTTGTTTAGCTACCCAGTATAGGTCTTTTGTTCAGGTATTATCTACCTTGTACAGCATACTAAGTGTTACGGGTATATCCCGGCTAGTATGTCTTTAGGTTGTTTCTTTTGTCTTGTAACCTAAGTGTAGTAATCATCTTGTAACAGTTGTACATTTCACTATGTGATGTGATCTCGTTTTTATTTAATGTGTATATGTTATGTCATAGTTATGATTTTATGAAATCTAACGGGTATTATGTTTTCTTGTGATTTAAAGAAAATGGCACCAAAGAGAAAGACCACGAGGTTAAACCCAGATGCAACACCAACACCAGTCACAGACACTCATACCACCACATCTGTCACTAATTCCTAAATTCAGGCAATGATTAACGAAGGCGTTACTGCTGCACTAGCAGCACGTGATGCCAACCCTTGAACTTCAAGGGCACTAAAGGAGTTGTTGGACTCACTCAGTGGTTTGAAAAGATGGTGTCTGTTTACAGCATAAGCAACTGTACAGTAGCATGCCAGGTCAAATTTGCTACGTGTACCCTGCAAGGAAATGCTCTTACATGGTGGAACTCCCATGTTAAGACCACTACTCCTGAAGATGCCCATCCAATGCCATAGAGGACACTGAAAAAGATGATGACAGACAAATACTGCCCAAGGGGCGAAATTAAGAAACTGGAGTTCGAAATCTGGAATT
>BQNB010072946.1:0-30875 GCA_026074375.1 Tanacetum coccineum
TTGCATAAAAGTAAACGCACGTTTTAAAGTTCCGAATTAGATAAATGACATTTTTAAAGTTTCTACAAAAGTTATGATTTTGTCTTCTAGTCTGAAATTTATAAAATAATATTTTATAAATTAGTATTTCGTTTCTTTAACTAGTTGTAGCTAAAATAGTTATCCCATTTATAAAAGTATAGTTTTCGTTTAGTTACCGAGTTACCGTTATCGTATAATTACGAATTAATAAGAAAGACTATATAACTTCGTCTTTTATCGGTTTTTCTAAGATAATATAAATTATAACGAAATCTATTAAGTATAGTAATTTATATAAATTTCGTCATGACCTTTTCGTTTACACCACCTTTCCCATTTTTACAAAATTCAACGCTTTCCCTTAATCAATATATTGTAATTATTCGCGTTTTTCAATTTATATCTAAACGAGATCAAATAAATAATAAATAACATAAGTAATGAGTAACACATTTATTTAACCATTTTAACAACCACATTTTGATCCGGTTTAATATATAAATTTATATGTGAAATCATTTAATTTTTATTATCCACTTGTATAAACCACTCTAACCCATTTATGTGGCTTTCTTACAAAACCAAACGCAGCCTAATCGCGTATAACCAAACGCTCCTAAATATGCTAAACCAAACACCCCTTTTATACGTTTTAGCACAACCAAACACCCTTTTTCGGGTTTTTTGCACAACCAAACACCCCTTTATGTTGTTTCTCTCAAACCAAACTCACCCTTTGGTGCATAATCAAAAACCAAACGCACCCTTTCGACTGTTAAGAACAATCAAACGCACCCCTTGGTGGTGACTGCCAAACGCACCCTTGTGGTGGTGGCAGTCAACCAAACGCACCCTTTATAGCAAACCCTGATCCAAACGCACCCTTTTGCAATTTCTGTTAAACCAAACACGCCCAATGTGTCTTTCTTAAACCAAACGCACCCTTTTAGGGTGGCTGCCACCCAAACGCACCCCTAGGGGTGGCTGAACAGTGAACCGACGCACCCTTGTGGGTTGCGTTTTCAACCCAACGCACCCTTGGTGATGTTTTCGTCAAACCCAGCGCACTCTATGTGGCTGACATGAATCCCAACGCACCCTTCGGTGCTAAATAGAACAAACAAACGCACCCTTATTCGGAGGTGTTTTGTTGTGGTGGTAGCGTGGTCGGGATGTCGCGGTAGAATGATAGAACGAGGGGTGGCAGGCTTTACGCGACTGCAGTGGCGAGTGGGTCGGTGAGATGCAACGTGAGGTGGTGGTGGCAGTGTGTGGGGTGGGTGATGGGAGACAGGGCGACGCGCGGCGAGGGTGGCGCGTGACAAGGGGATCGGGTATAAAAAAAAAAAAAAAAAGATCGGGTGACGAGGAACCTTTTTGGATTTGGCCGGAAAAGTTCGCCGGAAAAGTTTTCTGGCAGCGGCGATGGCGCCGGAGCGGCGGTAGTGGTGGCTGCCGAAAAAGATGGGAGAGATGGAGAGAGATGTATATGAGTGTGTTTTTATAAAATGAAAATGAAAAGAAAATTATAACTTTTATATATATATAAAAAGTTATAAAAAAATGACATGTTATAAATAGATGGGGGTAAATTTTGTAAATATTTTCACAAGGACCAAAAGTGTAACTTTTGGTAAATATTGGTTCGGGACTCGTTTGAACTAGTTAACGATCGATTCGAGTCACGAAACTTGCACCATTGTTTTTCAAATTATTTTTCCGATAAAAATGAGTATTTACTTGATAGTATTTCTGATCCGTTCAAACTATACCTTAAAATATATATAATATAATGAAATATAAAATATATAGTAAGAATAGTCTAAAAGCAGAATCAATGATACCGAGAAGTAGTATAGAGCTTTCCCGGGTCGTAAATCCCCAACGAGGCTGGAATGGAAAATATCGAGCGTACGATCGATGATTTCTTGATTATGAAGGTAGGAATGATTTGGACAGTTGAAAAAATCAAATTAGATAATAACGGACAAAACGTTTAGAAAAAACCTAGAAATTACGAAATTAAACTAAAAATGAAAAGGCCCGAATCCCGAACAAAAGGGAAAACCTAAAATCTTTAAAAATAAAGCCAACAAGAAATTTTCGCTTCTTAAAACTACGCTATGGGACCAAATAACGAAAGAATGAAAACAGGACTAGACCAAAAACGGAGTTCGTTTGACCCAAAAACGAGGTCAAAACAAAATCCGTACCAGGTAACCCACGTTCTTTCAAAAGATGAAAAAGATTGTAAAATGACCCTAGCGAAAAAATTTATATTGTTTCCTACAAGACAGATACAAAAGAAAATTGAAAAGAAAATTTTCTAAAAAAGCAAAATATTTTTTTGATAATTTTTGTATTTTTTATGAATTAAACAAACTTTTAACTAAATTAAATTATAAAAAATATTAAACGTTTACAAAAAATTCTGAAAATTTTTCTAAAAATACTAGGGTTTATAAAGTACCTACGAAAAATAACAAACACAACACAGCTTATTCAATAAGCCCCGAAAATAAGCTTTTACAGCTTATAGGCTTAATGAGCCAAAATGTATATAAATACCAAGCACCTTGGGTCTATAACGAAAAAGACCCAAGGGCGCAGTGGTAGAGTGTGTTGGTTATAAAGGGGATGTATCGCTTGGTCCCGGGTTCGAGTCTTGCTCACCCGGACCAAGTGTCTTCCCCTTTTTTTTTTTTTTTGAAAACTCAAAGAAGCAAAGTTGTTAAGCTCGTGGGGCTTAACAACTTTGTCAACTAGAGCTTTTGCTGAAAACCACTAAATAAGCTTAAAAATAAGCTTGAACTTGACAGAATTGCTAAAAATGCCTATAAGCTGAAAAAAAGCTAAGTCTTTTTAGACTTAGGGTCGAATTAAGACAAAAGCTAAAATAAACTAAATGGTCTAAACTAAACTAAATGGGCTAAAAAGAAAAGGAAAAGCTAGGCTAAATAAGCTGTGGGAAGCTTATTGACAGAAAAGCTTAACCAAAGCTTAAGAGGCTAAAATGATTAACTTGGACATTCAAATAAGCTAACAAAGGGGAATAAGCAAACTAAACTATCTAACTTAACCTAAAAGCTACTAGGACACAACTTGAGCTTATGGAATAAGCTCAATAAGCCAAAGTCAAAAATAAGCAATCCTTCAGCCTAAGGGATTCAAAAACAGCCAAAGGGCATGTTTGGGCTTGAAAATAAGCTAGCTAATAAGCTTCCTAAGGCCTGAAACTTAAGAGACTTATAGAAGAACCTATAAGCTCTTAAAATAAGCCAAAAACTTGGGCTTAAGTTTGCTTAATGGCTGAGAAAGATGAGCCTAAAGTTCCCCCTTTGCACCAGGGGAGCTTTAAGGCAAATCTCAAGGGCTTATTTGACAGCTTATTTTAAGCTGTCAAATAAGCTCTGAAAACACAAAGAAGCTTAAACAGATTGAGTGCTATAGCTAAGGAGCTTGTGCACCAATTTTCAACCTCTAAAACTTAATTTACTTTGCTTATTTTTGGTAGTGAAAAAGGTAGTTGGGATTTGTTAAAACTGTGACACTAAGAACCTTGGTGGATTTGACTCACAAAGTCAAAAGACTAAGGCTTTCTAACAGCCTTGTTTAGACACACAAAACACACCTTTTTAGTACTTGAAGTCACACTCACAAGTGCTTATCCAAATAAGCACTTGTGGTATAAAAGAAATCCTCACAGTTTCAAAATTATTTGCAAAAACTTTGAAAAACAGTTTTCAAAACTGAAAAACTTTTAAAATCAGCTTAAATGAGCTTAACAACTTGAACTAAATCCAACCTAATGGTCATAACCCATACCAAGACCTGTTTTGACCCACTTTGAATGCTATCCCAAACACCCCTTTATTTCAAAACTGTCAAACCAAAGTGGGTATAAAATCCATTTTTAAGCTAAAACTTTGAAAACTTTTTATCTACTTCTATTTATTTTGACCTATTTAAGCTATTTTAAAACTAAAAATCCTAGCTTATTAAGAAAAATAAGCTAGTTTCTCTACTAGCTTATACTAATACTTATGACAGTTTTTGAGAGATAAGCTAATTTAACACAAAATTATGCAATAAAAACTTACAACAGCCAAATAACAACTCTAAACTAATGTGTTTACAAAGATTGAAAGCAAATAAGCTAATTCCTTAAGCTAAAAGATAAGCTAAATGAAAATAGAAAATTGAAACCTTGGATTTTTGTTGTCTCAGAACCAAGGCCACTCTTTCTGAGTGAGTGGCCTAAAAACCTGTCCTAATGGCTCCTTAGCCTCTAAACCTGAGCAATAAGCTCAATAAGCTCTTGGGAGCTTATTACTTCAAATGGCTTCCAAATTGCACTCAAGTGGACATTTATGAGCTTAATTCAAACTAAAACAATATGAAAGAGCTTATAACAAATTTTAAGCTGAATTAGAGCTTATTAGCAAGAATAAGCTCTAAGGAGCTTATTGAGAGCTTATTGAATAAAAAGAGCTTAATTTTTCATTAAAATTGAGAATTACAATTGCATAAGAGAAATTAACTTAAAAACACTTTAAACTACAATAAAAACTGAATTAAAACTTAATAAAACTGAATGTAACTTGGAATATTTGCCACAATGGCTTACAAGGCTTTTATAGCCGAAAGACTTTTTTATAGCCGAAAATCTACACTAGGTCTTCATTTTTCTCTTTCTTCTTGTTGTGCTTGTTTGTAGACACACAAACACAGGTGTGTTTGTTTTGTGAGAGTGTCACAGCCTTCAATCTTGGCCCTTCAATCTTTAAAGTCAATCTCAGTCGTCGAATTTGGTCTTGGGGGGTGTGGGATTGCCAAGTTGGCACCTTTGTGGCTGGGAAAGGTAGTGGAGGAGGGGGGAGATGTATATCCATGGTGGTGGTGAAGGTCTTTGGGGTAAAAACGGGTGTAAACACCCGTGAGTGTTTTTGGGGGGAAAAAGAAAGCGGGAAAAGAAGTTGGGTTGTTTACAGAGTGAATGTTGAGAATTTGGCACAGAATAAGGTTTTTTTTGGGGTTTTTTCTTATTCCTCTTGGTTTATTGTTCATTTGCACACATGGTCCTTGTGGTTAAATAACTTTTGGGGACTTGGCAAAACAAGTCCCCAAGAGTTATAGGACTTATTGCATCTTTCGTCCTTGGTGTACAAGTTAGGGGGGTTGGCAGTTTTGCCCCCCCACTTGTTACTTTGAGTAAATAACAAAATGGCCCTTCTCTTTTCTTTTCCTCTTTTCTTCTTTTTATATAAGTTTAGGGTTTGGCAATTTCAGCCCCTAAACTTATATTTCTTTGACTTTGGCCCCGGGGTTGACTTTGACTTTGACCAGTTGACTTTTCTGTTGACTTTTTGACTTGATTGACTTTCCGGCTTCGATTTAGCTTTGTCTTTCACAGTCTTTTCCATTCCGAGTCCAGTTTTTTTTCGTTTTGGCTTTGTTTTTCGTCCTTTTCTTGGTTATCTGTTCCTGCACAACACAGTTAGCAAAACAAGCATATATTTGGCATTTTAAGTCCGTTTTTGGTTATTTTAGCTCGTTTTTAAAGGTAAAAGGTATGTGTATTTAAGCACATACCAAAATCCCCCATACTAAGGTATTGCCGTGTCCTCACGCAATGCTATGAAGTAAGCATTTACGAAAACTAAGAATTTCAATCTCCCTCGACTAATAACTTTGAAAAGTAACAAAGTGTTCGTCAAAGGAAACTAAAGAATCAAAAGCTTCGACAAGTCCCGTTTTCACCATTTTTTATTTGTACACTAACTATCCCTAATATTTTTGGATTTTTTCTTTTTCTTTTCTGACTACCTGTTTGATTCCTTTATTTTATTAACACTGGGATCATGAATGAGAAAACAAACCATAGAATAATCTACGGATGTCCTGTCGGATAAATTCATCGTCCCCGATTTTTCACTAGTTCCAAACCAAGCAATTAAACAAGATCATTTGTCAATATAAGTCTAAATGCTAAGCACTCATACTTATGACTTGTGAACTTTTAACTCCCAACATGAATTTATGGTTTAAATGTGTGTGCTCATTTCAACTCAACCATAGATCAACTTATTTTCATAGTCGTGATTCAAGATGAATCAAGACTCAAGCTAACAACTTTATTAGGACCTTGTAACTTTGATTTTCAAAGAACAGATTTTTTAACTGTAGAAACTTTACTTGCAACATCTTATAATTATAATCATAAGTTCTTAAAGTAGGAATGTGTGCTTAGTTTTGAAAACCTAACCAGGGCCTCGCTCCCTGTCAGGATATCAAAACAACGACCGATGTTCTTAGTTTGAAAACCCACCCCGTTGCTAGCGTAGTGGGAAATCACATCAACACCTTCTTCCTAATATGGCTAAGGATTTGTGTCTTAGTTTGAACCTTCACCTAGACCTCGCTTCCTGGTGAGATATCACAACACACCAAATCCCTAGAAGTAAAGATGTCTTAGTTTGAACCCCCACCTCGTGGTTAGCGGAGTGGGATATCACGACACATCTTTTACTTGCTCCATATAATCAAATGTATGCTTCATTGGCAAAATTTCAATATTCATGCATTTTTGCATTCATACTTCATTCATGCTTCTTTGGCATTTTAACTTTCGAATTATTAAGAACAGAAAAATCTCGCTTTAAAGAATCAAGTTACAAATTTGAAGCTTTTTCTAAAAACATTGATTGACTTAGTTGAACTGAATTGAGTACGTATGATTAGGTGGATTAGAAGCTAATGGGAGAAAAAGCCACAAGTTACTCATATAAGTTTTTGTTCAGCACATAAACTTATATTTAACTCTATCACTTCTTGTTCTTCACCTTATTAAAATTCGAAGAAATCGAATTCGTGAAAGCTTAGCCTATAAGTGGTAAGTTGAGGAACTAGCTAGGGCTCAACACGCCCGATCGAGTCAAAAATTATTCTCATTCTACCCATTGGGAAAGTCAAAACTGTGACAAAACACTTATTTTATTTTTGAAAATTTTTAAATTTTTTCATTTTTTTGGTATTTTTGCAAAAATTTGGTGGTAAAACGGGATTGTGATAACGACGACTGCAGGCAAAAAATCCAAATCGAAGATTCCCCCCCATACTAGAACTAAACATCGTCCTCGATGTTTCAAAGGGGTACCTACGTAAATCTAAGGCCGTTTATGAAGTGTGCCAAAAGATAAAACGTTAGTCGATTAGATTTGGATACTGGATTCCCAAAATGAAGCTGAGGATGTGAAACTCATGTGGATACTGCGAGCATGAGAGTCTTCACAATCCGGGAAATCCTGGACATACAACACAAAGCACACAAAACATGGACAAAACACGGGTAATGGACAAAACATGGAAAATGTAAGCCTCCTCACACACAAACACTTATTTATTACTACTACTGATAAGCATGGGGTGCCTCCCACGAAGCGCTTGTTTAAGGTCCCGACGCTTGACCCATTTCCCTAAATTCAATTGTCCTTAGGGAAGGTTTGGAGATCCGGGACAACTTCGGTTGGTATGTCCCCTCTAAAATAGTGTTTTATACGATGACCATTCACTTTAAAGTTGGGCCCGGAGTTTTGAGATAACTCGACGGTGCCATAAGGAAATACTTGAACAATGGTGAATGGTCCGGACCAACGGGATTTCAATTTGCCCGAGAAAATCTTCAGTCTAGAGTTGAAGAGGAGAACACGATCACCAACGTTGAAAACGCGGTTTTTAATCTTAGCATCATGGATCCTCTTGGTTTTCTCTTTATAGATTAAAGAGTTTTCGTAGGCTTGATCACGAAGTTCATTTAGTTCATTCAGTTGAACTTTCCTGTGATCACCCGCAGTTTGAACATCAAAATTTGTATGCTTGAGGGCCCAGTAGGCTTTGTGCTCTAACTCGATCGGTAGATGACATGCCTTTCCATACACAAGCTTATACGGAGTGCACCCGATGGGTGTTTTGTAAGCTGTGCGGAAGGCCCATAGAGCATCATCTAGTTTGTCCGACCAGGAGGCACGATTTTCTCCCACGGTTCTCTCAAGAATACGCTTTAAACCACGATTTGACACCTCAACTTGCCCACTTGTTTGTGGGTGATATGCGGTGGAGAGACGATGAGTGACTCCGTATTTAAGCATGACCTTTGAGAATTGGTCATTGCAAAAATGGGTTCCGCGATCACTTATGATTGCACGAGGGGCACCAAATCTGGAGAAGAGAGTTTTAAGAAATTTGCAAACAACTCGGGCATCATTGGTGGGGAGCGCTTTTGCTTCAACCCATTTTGATAAGTAATCAACTGCCACGAGTATATATTTGTTCCCTCTTGAAGACGGGAACGGCCCCATAAAATCAATGCCCCAGATGTCAAAGATTTCGCAAACTTGGATGGAGTTTTGTGGCATCTCATCACGTTGCGTAATTTTTCCTTGACGTTGACAAATGTCACAACGGGTGACAAAGTCATGGGCATCCTTGTAGATGGTGGGCCAATAAAATCCTGAATCGAAGATTTTTCTTGCTGTGTAATTGGCACCATAGTGTCCCCCAGTAGGTCCACTGTGGCAAGCTTTGAGAATGTCTAAAGCTTCTTGCCCAGAAACACAACGTCTTATCACTTGATCAGCACAGTTTTTAAACAGAAAGGGATCATCCCAGAAATAATGCTTGACATCCTTGAAGAATTTATTTTTTTGTTGGGATGTCATTCCCTTGATAACAAATTTCCCCGCATGGTAGTTTGCAAAATCTGCAAACCATGGGGTACTTTGATCTGAAGAGCAATAGATCCAAGGGTTTTCGAGAGGAAATGCTTCATTTTATTTCCTTGTTCACGAACTTAACTTGGTGAGGATTTTCCATCCAGTCTTGAAAGATGATCTGCAGCAGATTTTCTGCTCCTTTTTTGTCTCGAGAATATTCAATATCAAATTCTTGGAGCAATAGTATCCACCGCATGAGTCTTGCCTTTAGCATCCTTCTTGGCAAAAAGAATACTTGATGGCAGAATGGTCATATTCACTATGCTTTTTAGGACATAACAAGATATGAACGAAATTTCTCAAAGGTATACACTACGGCAATAATCCTTTTCGTCGTATGTAATGAGTTTGAACCTCGATCAATAGTCTTGCTAGCTGTGTATAGGTTGAAAATGCTTGTTTTTTTCTTTGCCCGAGGAACTGCCCCAATTGGAAGGTCGCTGCATCGCACATTACGTTCAAAGGGCAAGTCCCATTGGCGCAAATTAAGATCGGAGCCTTAGGTCAATTTTCCCTTTTGAGTGTATTAAAGGATTCACTACACTCTTCAGAGAAGAAAAAATGAGGTCTGCTTTTTTCAAGCAAGTGAGTCAAGGACGGGCAATTTTTGAGAAGTCCCTGAATGAATCGTTCCGGTACAAAACCAACCGGCGTGCCCAAGGAAACTAACGGACACCTTTCACAGTAGTCGGAAAGAGCATGCTATACCTTCAACTTTAGCACGAATCAACCACAATTCCCGGACTTAGAAATTTTGTGTCCGAGAACAATGCCTTCCTTCAACCATAAAATGGCTCTTCTTCCCAATATTAGAACAAATTGGGAGGTCTTCACAGACCAATTCAGACATTTTTTCCACATGGGGATAGACACGTATAGAAAGAGTCCCCAAAGACCGAAAAGTCATCCATAAATACTTCCAATCGTTTTTCAAACTTATCGTGGAAGATTGCCCATCATACATCCGTTGGAAAACGAGCCAGGCCATAGCATAGCCCCAAAAGTGCATGCGACGATGAGGCGAAAAGTTCCGTATGGCAAGTAACGGATGTCTTTTCTGATCTTTTGGGTCAATTGGGATCTGAAAATAACCTCGATAAGCCATCCGAGTGAACATTAGTATTGATTCCCTACAAGTCTTGTTCGAGCATTAGGATCCATGAAGGGCAATGTGGAAGTGGTCCCTTTCGTGGCTTCATTAAGCTTTCTGTAATCAATACATACTCGCCATCCCGTGCCCAATCCGAGTAATGAATCAGTTCATTCTCATCATTGTGATGACGGTCATAGCCTCACTTCTTAGGTACACATGACCGGTAACCCAAGGGCTGCAGAGATGGGGTAAATCATCCAAGCGTCAAGGAGTTTTTTCAACCTTCCTTCTTGATAACGTCGTGGATTTTTGGGGTTTACCCCTCTCTGACTTTGCAAAATGTTCGTATCCTCTTCATTAGAAATTAGTGAGTACAAAATCTGGGTTAACACCCTTTTATATCGGAGAGTTTCCCAAGCGATGGGCTCGCTGTGGGACTTGAAAACCCTTGAGAAGAGCCGCCTTTTTCCTCATATTTAAGACATTAGCAATTATGAACAGGCAACTTGTCTCGCGCTTCTAAAAATGTGTATTACAAGATGGGGGGTGGCAGTTCCTTTAGTTAACCATCGGGAGGATCATCAACGGAAGATTCAACGTTTATCTTCACAAGTTTGAGTTTTCTTCCTAACACCAGGCAGATAATTGTTTCTTGATTTGGAGGGGGTGTAGTTCACCGTACAAAATTGCTTCTAGAGCAGGATGTCTCCCCTCACAGATCCGAAAATTTGATCAACTCAGATGAAAGTCTGGATCACTTATAGATCAAGAAACGAATCTGCTTCTTCAAATAAAAGAAAAAGTCACTGTCCCGAAAGATGAGACTCTGGGAGAAGCAGTTAGAAACAATAGCTCAAAATATGGAGTGGGTATTGCCACTCGCTATCACGTTTGAAAATCCTAGACCTCTTAAGAATACTCATCACAGCCAATATCAATGACGTCGATAATGTTTACCGTCCATATGTTCAATCACAGTTGGTACTTGAAGTTTGTCTAATTGAATGGTGATGGCTTCCTTGCCAACACGAAGGTATTCTCACCTTCATAACATCTATCAAAGCATGACTGGTTTTAAGAACATCGCAACCGAGAATTAAAGGTACTCAGGGGTCTGGTCAAAATCAACAACTACCGAATCAAGCTGGAAATTGGAATTTCCACATTTACAAAGACATCTTCATCGATACCGATCGGTTTAGTGATCAGAAACGGTCAGCTAGTTCTAATGTCATGCAAGCGTGGTCAATATCAGGAAGAGATAGATGTTCCATACAGAATATAGGCATGAATTAATCCCGCACTTACCAAGATCGGTCCCATGCTTGCATGTTAGTAATCCCTGTCAATTCACATGGAATCAGAAATCGGCCAAGGGTCTCCAAGTTTTCCTATGGTAATATTGTTGCGTGATGACCGTTGAACAATTCTCAATCAACGGAGTTCTTGCCAATATCGCTCAAATTATTTCTTTGTTTCCAATCAAAAGTTTTTAAAAGTCTAAGCAAATTTTAGGCCTAGCACAAGGGCATCGGTAAATGCTAAACCTCGAAACTTAAATCTCTAAGATTTCATAGAATTTCCTCGATTTGGTCATTAGCTTTTTCCTTGCGCCTTCAAACATTTCTTCTTGATGGAAATGGAAAATTGAATGCATTAGGACTGGAGTAATAACATGAGCAACACTGGGCTCCAGGATTTGGATTACGAGACTGAATATGAACAACAAGAGGTTGGACGTCTACGGTAGCTTCCGATATAAGCAGGAGGCATCGTTGTTCCTTTGTCACCTCGGCTCATGATTAACTGCTTTCGGTCCTTAGGATGGAAACACCACTTCGGTCAGTGATACCTTTTAAAACTTCCTTGGGTTGGTAACAATGTTTTACCAGAAGAGTTCAGAACGAAGTAGAAGCTAAGTATTAGCAGTAACAAATTTTGAAAGCATGTCAGTCAAAAATTTTGCCATTTGGGAATTGCAGGTTTTGACCGTTGGTTTTGGCATGTTTTCTCACACGCATCATTGGCCTGTGACATATCTTTACATAAATCTTTTTTGACACCACCGTGTGACGAGGAGCAGGACCTTGATGAGCTACTGGTTTGATTTGAACCAGACGTCGATAAATCTGACAATGGTTGAAATTGTTCCTCTGTTTTTGATTGAAGTTATTTCCTCATTGAAATATGGGGGTTTTGACTATTTCAATGAGGATTCTGAATGGGAGGAAAACCAGGAGGTCGAATTTGAGTTTGAGACCATCGAGGTCGATAACCATAAAAAGAATTAGCTTGGTTGAAAATTGGCCACCAGCGAGCCTGGGACACATACCTTGGATATAGTCATGGTAAATGTATGCTATTAGGGGCTGACGTTTTGGATAAGAATGACCTCCCCCACAAGTTACACAACTTTGTCAACCTCCACCGCTTTCAACGTGGTCAGAAGCAGGGGTTAGTTTTTTTCGCTGTCGCAATTAATGCCCGAACATATATCATTTGAGTTCAGCAACATCAGATGAGACTGCTTGGGTGGAAGAGCTTGGTACTCATTTTTAGCTACAACTGCTTTTTTCTTGGTTGACGACCTTTAGACTTTGCTCTCGAGATGATTTTTAAACATCTCGAGGCATTTGTCTAAGAAGTTACCACTCTCGATTGGGCAGCAGAGTTTCAATGAGTCTGATCAATTGAGTTGAGGAATTGTAGAATGTATCGAGTTGATGCAATTCTGAAAACCCATGATGAGGGCATCCCCCTTAAAAGATCATGAAACGACCCAAGCTCCTCATAAAACTCTCAATCAAATTTTTGCTGAAATCTCGTGATTTCATTTCTAGATTGTCGTTTTAGAGGGAGTAAGAATTTGTTAATAAATTCGAAAACAAGATAACCCAAGGTTTTTATATCGATCGAGGAGGTTCTTTTTCCCAAGCCATATCGGGCGTGCCCTTCAAGAGAAAATGGGAAAAGCATAAGTTTAACCGACGTATTTGGTACGTTCGGAATCAACAACGTAGAAGTGATCTTGATTGAAATAACAGGAGTGAGCATGTGGACTTCTTTATTCATTTCCATAAAATATGCTTGTTTTGGGACAATAATCAAAGACCATGCTTGATCTCAAGTTATTCGCGAGTGATTTCCGGAATAAACAATCGCAATCCACCTCGTACCCCTACTGGTGGGTGTCTACTCGATCAGTTGCGTCATAGTACGATATCACCATCTGTAACTATGGGAGGATTATCAGGTTTCTCAAGATTGGATGATTCAACAGAAGTTTGTCGGACTTGTGGTTGTCGACGTCTACAGGCTTGAGAACGAGTGCGCATGCACAAAAATAGAAATTTTTTTTAAAAAGAAAATTTACACTAATTTTTTTTGGTTTTTTAATGATTTATTCACAATTGATTTTAACGGACAATGAGATAAGACAACTTAAACCAAATAATCTACTTACTTCACGGTAACTCTTAAAAAGATAAACTCACAGGTGAGCGGAGGAGTAGGAATAGCGCGAAGCTTATTTCTCCTTTCGGGTCGTAGTTCCTCAGAACAACCCTCCTTATACCCACTTTATAGTTTGTTTAACTTTTCAAGGTGAGTCGTACGTCGTAAGAGACACAAATGGCAAGTTTTTAAATCTTTTGTTCGAGTTGGGAACCAACAAGTTCACCGGAAGTTATTATGATAATACCTCAGTTGAGAATATTATATTTTGGTATTTTACCAATTGGTGAATTTTATTGATAATTAAAGACAATGTTTTTATCTTTTTGGTTTTCTTTTTAATTTTTTTTAAATGATAATTATACTAAATGAAAATGAAAATATTTTTGTAGTTTTTTTATTTTTTTATTTTTTTATTTTTATTTTTATTTTTTATATAAAAATATTCACAGCTTCAAACACAAATGCCAAACGCAACGATAGACCGTTTCATAGCCTCCCCGGCAACGGCACCAAAAATTGATTGGTGAATTTTACACTAAATATATAATATATAATAAAATATAAAATATATATAAGTCTAAAAATCAACAAGATCAATAAAACCGAGAAGTAGTATAGAATTTTCCCGGGTCGTTTATCCCTAACGAGGCTGGACTGGAGAATCGATACAGTCGAAGATTTGAGTTTGAAGGAGAAAAATGATTTAGAGTGCAAGAAAGTAAATTAAACAATAAAAACAAAGTTTATAGAAAACCTAAAAATTAATGAAATTAACTAAACAACCCCAATAGCACGAATCCCGAACAAAGGGGGAAAAACCTAAAATCTTTAAAATTAACCCTACGAAGAAATTTTCACTTCTAAACTACTCTACGGGACAAATAACAAAGAATGAAAAAGACTAGATCGAAAACGGAGTTTGTTTGACTCAAAAACGAGTCAAGACAAATTCCGAACCCGGACCCGTTCTTTAAAAATTGAAAAGTTACAAAAATGACCCTACGAAAAATTTTAAAATTTTCCTCCAAACTATATGACAAAATAAAATTTTCTAAAAAAGAAAAATATTTTTTTGATAATTTTTGTATTTTTTATGAATTTTTAAAACTTTTAACTAAATTAAATTGTAAAAAATACTAAACTATTTCGAAAAATTCTGAAATTTTTACAAAAAATACTAGACACTTGTATAATCCTAAGAAAAATGAGAAACAAAAAATTGCTTAATGAATAAGCCCCGAATAAGCTGTTTACAGCTTATAAGCTTTTTACAGCTTATAAGCTTAACAAGCCAAAACCCCTTTAAATACCAAGGCCCTTGAGTCTTTAACGAAAAAGACCCAAGGGCGCAGCGGTATAAGTGTGTGTTATAAAGGGGGACTGTATCGAGGGGTACCGGGGTTTCGAAGTCTCGTCATCACCCGTGTACCCTTGTCCCTTTCCCCTTTTTTTTTTTTTGAAAAAAACTTTGTGAAGGCAAAGTTTGTTAGAGCTCTTGGGGCTTAAAACAACTTTTGTCACTACAGATTTTTATGAAAAGCAGCGTCTCAATAAGCTGAAAAATAGCTTAAAAAAGTCGACGGTAGTTAGCATAAAGTTTGCTTACAGCTTAGAAAAAAAAACTAAGTCTTCTGGGCATATGGTGACACTAATCAAAGACTTGATTAAATAAGCTAAAAAGACAAACTAAACCTATATAAGCAAAAAAGCTAGATACTAAAACAAAATAAGCTGAAATTCAAGCTTATGAAGACAAAAAGTCTAATCACAGCTTAAGGCTAAAATGCAAAGACATGGCATTTTGAGGACAACTAGGCAAGGAACCTAGGAAACAAAAAGCTTAAAAAGGTTTTGACTAACCTCCTAATACAGCACACAAAGCTGAAAACTAAAAATAAAATAAGCTGAGAAAAGGGCTTAATGACAGAAACTAAAATAAGCTTAAAAGACTAGAGGGCATAAGTTTTGGGCTGAATGCACAAATTAAGCCAAGGAAAAAGTAGAATAAGCAAACACACCTTATCACACAAACCTAAAAAGCTGTTAGGAGCAAAAGTTAGCTTATAAAATAAGCTGAGTAAGACTGAAAGAACAATAAGCAATCCCTACACCTAACTAGGCTAAAACAGTCAAAAGGCTAGTTTAGGCTTAAAAATAAGCCATCAAATAAGCTCTTTAAAGGCTGAAATTCAACAAGCTTATCTAAGGGCTTATAAGCTCTCAAGATAAGCCAAGAAATTGGTCTTAAGAACTCTTAAAGCTTAAGAAAAAGGGGCTTAAAATCTCCCCTTTGCACCAGGGGAGATTAAAGCTTACTCAAGTGGCTTATTTGACAGCTTTTTTTTAGCTGTCAAATAAGCTAAATTAGAAAAAAAGTGAAAACAGCTAAAGTACTCTTAGCTGACAACTTGTGCACAATTTTGACATTCTGAAAACTCTTTTAAAGCTGCTGAATTTTTTTGAAAGTAGAAAAAGGCTTTTAGAATCTTTAAAAAACTCTACAAGCACACATGGTGATTTTGACTCAAAAAGACAAATGACACAGGGTTTTTGGTATATCTTGTCTAATACACACTAAACACACTTTTTTTGAACCCTTAACTCAAAATCCAAGTGCTTATGAATATAAGCACTTGGTGTTATTTCATAAAACACCGCAGTTTAAAAAATGTTTATAAAAAACTTATGAAAAACAATTTCAACCTATAAAATTTTTTAAAAACAGCTTACAAACAAGCTTTAAAACTTAAGCTTAAAACTTAAAAGCCCTTAAAAAATATATACCTCAACCCATGCACACAACCTTTTTGACCCGTTTTGAGTGCTGACCCAAACACCCCTTAATGTTTTTGAAAGTGACTTAAAAGCTTATAAAAACTAACTTAAACTGAAGTATTTAAAGTACTAACACTACTTAAGCTACACTAAACAATAAACAAGTAAAAAGCAGGATTAATAAGCATTTAAATATGGAAATAAGCCAAGACAGAAATAAGCACTACTTGACAGTTTTAACTAAATTTGCATACAAATGAGATTAAAAACATTAAGAGCATATTTAGACATAAATTATCACTAATAAGCACAACAACAGTAATAAGCTAAGGAAAAGCTAAAAGAAGCTATTTCTACAAAGTAAATAAGTTAAAAATTAGAAAGAAAAGTACCTGTAAAATCCTTTGCTCCAAAAAGATTTTTGAGAAAACCTATTAAGCTCTAAATCCCTACAATCCCTACCCTTAGCTTATAAATAAGCTGAAACTAAGCTGAAAACCCAATAAGCCATCCATGTTAGCTCATTCTTCCTTGCTTTTTCCATCCAACAGTAACTTTTCCTTAGAGTTTTTGAGTAAATATTTTATAAAACAGATTATAGAATAGCTTAAATGAAAACTTAAAAGATCTTAAGAACACTTGATACTTAGAACACACAAAAAAAACTTCACTGAATTTTCATTAAGCCAAAAGTACAAATACAAAGAAACATTTAAACTTTTAAAAACTGACTACACGTTGAAAAAAAAACTTATAAAACTACATAAAACTACTTGTTAACTAACTAAGCCACAATGGCTTTTACAAGGCTTTAAATAGGAAAAAATTCGACTAAGCTCTCTCTTTTGTCTTCCTTCACTTGTGCTTTCTTGTAGACACATAAAAGAGATGTGTTTGTTTTGTGAGTGCAAAGTACAAACAATCCTGGCCTTCAATTCTTCAAAAATCAATCATCACAGCCGTTGGATTATCTTGGGGAGTTGTGGGATTGCCAGCTTGGCAAAAAAAAAAAAAAAAAAAAAAAAAAAAAAAAAAATTTCCCCCCTTATAGCTGGGAAAAGATAGTGGAGGGGGAGGGGAAAGGTTTATCCATTGGGGTGGTTTGGTTTGCAGGGTAAAAGGATGGGGAGTGAACCTTGATATGTCCTGGGTTTATTGGGATCAAAAATGCGGGAAAACATGTTATAAAAGGTTAGGGGTGACCAGGGAGTGGGTTGGGTTTTGGCAAAATCGGCCCCTCAAAGTGTCTTGAGTTCTTGCAACCATGGTCCCTGTGTTGTTATAACTTTTGGGGACTTGGCAGAAATAGTCCTCAAGAGTTATAACACTCTTTGCACCGTAAGTCCTTATGTGTTATAACTTAGTGCTTTTGGCAGATTAGGCCCTTGTAGTGTATCTTTCCCATTTAGGCAGTTTGGCCCCTTGTCTTCTTTTTTTTCTCTTTTTTCTCTTTAATATACAAGTTTAGGGTTTTAGGCAATTTAACCCACAAACTTATATTTCTGACATGTTACTTTTTTGCTTCGTGGTTGACTTGGGTTTGACTTTTTCAGGCATGGGCCTTTGGTACTTTGACTTTGACCTTTTTTCTGTTGACTTTTTGAGACTTGATTTACTTTTCGGCTTTCGATTCGGCTTTGTCTTTCACATTATTTTTCCCACTTCCGATCTGGTTATTGTTCGTTTTTTGGCTTTGTTTTTCGTCCTTTTCTTAGTTATCCGTTCCTGCACAATACAATTAGCAAAACAAGCGTATATTTGGCATTTTAAGTCCGTTTTTGGTTATTTTAGCTCGTTTTTAAAGGTAAAAGGTATGTGTAATTAAATACATACCAGCTGTCGTGTAGGGTCAATTATTTGATTATCAAGTTTTACATTTATATTTAGCCGACAAACCTAAAATAACACTTTAATGAGCAGTGTACCCGGTCAAGATAAAGTTCATGGTAAGTAGGGTGTCGAACACTAAGAGTGGAATATTAATCCTAAATTATATCCGTATTTTAATTAGTCTATTTACTGGTTAAACCTATGCTATATACGTTGTCTAATGAGATGGGGGGTTTTCAGCCTGAGAGACTGGTAAAGATTTATGGTGACAAATATCAATTCTAAGCACAATAAACACTAAAGAAAATAACACAAGACAAAAGAGAGGTATGAACCAAATAATAAAAAATTGTATTAACCATGTTAAATCTAATTAAATGATGGTTTGATTAATTAGTGCAATGGCTGCTTATTTTAGGGCGGCATATCATTCTTAAGACTTAGGCGGTTCTACTTCCTAAGACTTAGATACGAACAATCCTGTCACGATTAACGCATCCGCATAAAGCATCCTTAAGTTTGATTATAATCTATCATAGGGAATTAAAGCAGTGGTGATCCTGTTAACACCCTAGCCTATCAGGATTTTACCCACTTATTGCTTGATGTCACTTTATACACCGGTAGTCCACCACCAAAACTAATTACAAATTAATTAAGAACAATACTGGTTGAATAATTATCGGGTCATATGTCGGTCCAACTAAGCTCATAATCAAAGAGTAATGATAAGGTGTCATTTGTGATCCTATTGGTCCAGGCATACAAAACTCAACATAGAGAGCTATCCCGGCATCTAGATTACTGGTTAAGTCTCACTAGACCCAGTTGAATGATAGGTCGCATGTACAAGCACATAAACAAGTATAAGGCGATAAACATAATCAAATAACAATGATAAATAAAGCAAGCCGGATTAAAACAAACCAAACATTATAATCTACATTAACATGGCTAATACCCGAGGGTATTAGCCCACAATCATTGTCATTTTTACAATCATGATCAAACAATTAAAAACCAAATGATTAAGAAAGTAAGAATTACACGATGTCTTCTATGAAATTAGGAGTGGTGCTCGACCTTTGCTGCTCTTTATGGCTTGAGAAATTCGACTTCAGATGTATACTATACAAAGAATATGATATTGCACACTAAAAACTCATTTTTGAGTCTTCTATATATAGTTGCTGAAAAACACTCGATACGCCTTATCCAGATAGGTCAATACGGCGTATTGGGCTGGATTCCTTGGAGTACGCGTTATGTTCGTAATAAATATTTGATATCATTCCCAAAATACTTGATTTACTGTATCTTTGAATAGTTATCTTCATGGATACGGCGTATGAAGATGTCATGGATACGCCGTATTGGGAATTGGTCAAACGCGTTTTCTTGTGAAGAACTTGGGCGCAGATACGCCGTATCTTCCTTTAGTCGGGATACGGCGTATTGGTGAAATTTTCCAGAAATCAACAAAAAAAAAAGGTCTTTCGTTCTTAAAGGCTCTAAAATTGGTGCGCCATTTTAGCATGTCCTTCACAAAACAACACTCATGAATTAACTGCATATCAACTTTAAAGCAATTAAGTACCAAATAATGCAATAATTATATAAAAGTGGGCAAAATAGATGGGATAAATGATGTAATAAAGTGACGTTATTTGATGATATCAAGGTAAAAACTTGACCCTAGGGAAAACTCGAATAGAGGAGTTAGCAATTTCACAGGAAGGATAAAGGGAATGCATGTCTTCGTAGGAAACTTTTACCTATAAATCATAGACTCATGATTGTTGAGGATTATTAGTTCAATTAAAGACCCTCAGGTTTGTCATCAAGTAGTACTAGGGAAACCTTTTATGTAACTGATACCACCATGACTCAGACTCACCTGAAAGGTGTTGTAAGATTCACTAACAGGGACGATGACTTTGCTATATATAAGAATGCCCCAAATGATAGAAACATTACAACACAACAGTCGACACTTAAGAAAAGAGCATACGAAATCAGTCTACCTAAGGCTCGAAGAAGACAAGAAAAGGAGTGAGTATGTAATGAACAAAAATATTAAGTATTTTATAATGAATGCTAGAGCATTGGCCCCAATATGGACAAGAAATGGATGATGAAGGAGAAGTCACGTAAGGACGCGTGACTTCGAGTCTAGCTACAAGACTCGTAAATAAGAAAAGCGAAGCCTGCTTTTGGTGATGGCAACCCAATATTTTACATTTTTTCCCCCGCATATTAGCTGAGTGTTTTTGTGGGTTTTTAATTCTTTATAGTGTGATTTTATATGTTTTAGAATTAGTTTGTAATCATTGCTTTGTTTGTTGTAAACTTCGTTTTATTGCAATCAAAGGTATTTTGCAACAAGATAAGTGTAGGGGGAATCTTTGGTTTTTAGAACCAAATTCAAACATTTAAAATAAATTGTTTAGATTAATTCGCGTTAGTTTCGAGTCATATGATTGAATTGTTAAATCTTAGGTTGT
Organism: Tanacetum coccineum; assembly: GCA_026074375.1. NCBI lineage: Eukaryota > Viridiplantae > Streptophyta > Magnoliopsida > Asterales > Asteraceae > Tanacetum > Tanacetum coccineum. Next base: position 20,451 of record BQNB010072946.1, read on the forward strand.
TATGCAGCATTTTGTATAGGAAAATAACATATAAGAATGAGTGCAGGAAATTTTTCATCAAAAACAAAAAATGAGTTTTCACAAAGTGTGGAGACGGCGTCACGAGTTACACGCGACGCCGTCACTACGACACCGTGGACGACTACATATATTTCTTAACGGCGTCAAACGCCCAGTTACAGTAAAACTCAACAAAAATTAATAAGTAATTTGTTAGAAAAATACAACTTGACAATACTTAAAAAAAGTTGTAATTCATTTATAAACTTGCAAAAATTGCATAACTAGCCCCTCTGTTTCTTTTCCACAAGTGTAGTATAAAATGAGTTTGAGAATTGACAATTCTGGCCCTTGTAGTTTTAAAAACTAGAAATGGGCTTTGAATTGGGCTTTTGTTGGGCTTTAGTGATCCGAATGGTGTAGAAGGGCCCAAAGGGTATTTTAGTAATTTTACAACCTCTTCAAAGGGTATAATGGTCATTTCACTTCAAACTTTGACTTTTTCTTTACTTTCTTGACTTTTCTCGACCACGGTCTTGATCCGGCTTTCGATATTGGCTTCAAATCTTTCTCTTGTACTTGTCTCTTCATTTCTTGTCGGTTTTTGCTCGTTTTTGCTCTTTTTGACTTTGATATCATTTCCTGCACGTTGAGACACAAAAGCACACATATATCCATCTTTTTGCATATTTTTTAGCTTTTATTGGCGAAATCCTGGGTATTTTTTGTATACAATTTAACACTTATCATTCGGTCTTCACTGAGAATAACTAGTTCGGTTCCAACTGTGACATAACTAGTTCGGTTCTAACTATGAAATAACTAGATCGGTTCAAACTGTGAAACAACTAGATCGGTTCAAACTGTGAAACAACTAGATCGGTTCAAACTGTGAAACAACTAGATCGGTTCAAACTGTGAAACAACTAGATCGGTTCAAACTGTGAAACAACTAGATCGGTTCAAACTGTGAAACAACTAGATCGGTTCAAACTGTGAAATAACTAGATCGGTCTTCACTGTAAATAACTAGTTCAGTTCCAACTGTAAAATAACTAGTTGGGTCTTCACTTGAAAAACAACTAGAATGGTTGTCACTAGAGTAAACTAGTTCGTTTCACACTTGAAAAACAACTAGATCGGTCTCACGAAACCCACTTTTTCAAAACTAAAAAAAACACGTTTTTGACGATTGTTTTTCGAAAATTTTTGTACCAAAGAGTTACTAAGCCTATATGGACAAGAAAAATGAAAACTTTAAGGTTTTTAAGCCAAAAAAAATAAAATCAAGATTTTGACCTTTATAAAGCTAATGAACCCAAATTGACACAAAATAAGAGATTTTTCTATGAATCTAAGCACACACACCTATATCCAAGGATACTAGATCAAAGCTACCTATGTAGATGATCTTTTAGTGTAGAATTTAAGCTTATAAAAACAAGAAAAATAAAAAAGACAAGCCTTTTTTGTGAAATAAAACACACGAAGCAAAAGAACACAAAATCTAAGCACACCACTCTATGGCTCTTGATACCAATTAAAGAGTAATCTAATAACATATTAGATGTGAGGGAAAGAGATTGTTTAAGTGAGAGAGAGGGTTGGATGAACACTTAGAGAGAGAAAGTAAACATATATTAATGTGTGTAAAAAATGAGCAACCAACCACCTCTCCAAGGTATGGAGAGGTGTTTATATACTTACAATGGATGGCGGGCTTAGGCTTGCATGGGTGTATCCATGGGCCTTTAGCTAACTAACTATGTAAGTTTCCAAAAATTACTTAAGGAGCTAACGACAGTTATCTATGGAAGCGACTGACACTTTTCCTAGGAATTTCGTATTCCTAACACGTGAGGTGTTCGGCTTTGATGTTTTCTAGCATAAGTGTTTTATAGATTCATTTCTTTAAATTATCCTCAAGAAATCTTTTTATAAAATGTTCTAACGGGTTCTACTTGAGGGCAAGCAGAAGTCAAGTGGAGGGATATTTGATAACATTAAATATTTATTACTTTTTAGTGTCAAATTACCCGCTATATTACTTGCAAATGTTTCACTAATACACAAAAACTAGATTTTTTCTATCATTTTGTAGTTTTCAAGTGAAATGCAGGTAATTGACAAGAAACAAAGGAAAAGGACTAAAAGTATAAAAAGTACAAATATTCGCGGATTCTTAGAAGTAGTTACGGCGTAACAGATTTGGAAGGTTACGCCGTAACAAATCTCAAGCAAAGACACATCATTTCACGAGGATGATCCCACGGCGTTAAACCACATATATGGTTGCGCCGTAAACCTGGTATTATGGAAAAAAATCAGGACCAGTTTAGAGTTATAATTTTGGAAAGATGATCTGCGTTAAAGGCCAATAGTTATGTGTAACATATTCAAGCCTTTTGTCACACCCCGCCAAGGCGGAAGCACGAGGTGCAACTTCATGGATATCGTTACAACACAATGACGTTTACTATAGAGATACTAAAAGGAAAAGAAAATAACTACAGGGGACACTATGTGTCATAACAATACCCAAAACAAGATAAAGGAGTCTTGCATTATTAAGTAATGTCATACATGCAAAAGCATAAACCAACATAAAAGTAAATCAATCCCAAAATGAATTAATCAGCGAGAACAATATGGTCTAAATCGAAAGAACAAATAAGAAGAACTCCACAAGCCAATCCTAATGTCTCTCTATCCACTTCTCCTAGCATCATTAGTCTCAAACTGAATACCTGAAAATGATGCTCAAAAATGTCAACATAAAGTTGGTGAGAGTCATAGGTTTAAGACACGATATAAATCCAATTAAATCATTACTGTGATAAATAAAAACACTGCATGACAATAAATGGACTACTCATTATAAGCTATATACAAATCCAAATCATATCCAATCCAAAACAATTTTTTTTTTTTTTTTTACCATTTACACGATTATGAGACGTTCTTTATCGCAGAAAAACTAATTCCATTGTCACTAAGCATGGGAAGCATACCACAAATCCACTCCAATTGATCACTAAGCCATGGAGCATACCACAAATCCACTCCAATCGATCACTAAGCCATGGAGCGTATCACATCACAACATGTAGCACATAACATACAATAGCCACATAAAGTCCATGCATCACTTTAAACACATTATCACAGTAATTAAAACATTTTCATACTAGCATCATTTCCATCCCAAGTTTAAAACGAAGTAAAAGTGGGACTATGAAACTCACCTTAGCTTAGCTTAATCTAAAAAGGTTCCAAGAAGCTTCACAAAGATCTAAACAACAAAAACTTATAGGTTATTAAACATCACTTCTTGGTCATCACTCAATACGGTGGTGTAACCTCAACTATGATGGATTCTAAGCGATCTATCAATGTTCTAAACTCATTTTGTACCTTTTTAAATTCTTACATAACTAGCTTACACTTTATTCTTACACTTTCAATTTTCTGGATTTGAGCATAATTTTAGACTCACTTGCACGCCCTAAACGCACCACTTATACATCTTTATAATTTTTGGAAAAAAATTCCCAGGTTTCTAATATGACTTATGAACCCCCAATTTACTCTCCCAATCTCATACTCTTTTATAAAGTTACATTTAGAAAATCATAACACAAATGTCCCAAATTCGGAAGTAACTAGACACCCTAAAAGTTTGATATTTCTGACCATTTTAAACACCACCCCATACTTAGCCAAAAATCAGGGGTCACACACAACATATGGAAATGACTTCCACATGAATATTAGCCCGTAAGAATGTGTCTAAGTAGTTTTAGAAATAATCCAAACCCTAACTGAAACCCGTCAGAAAATTTACTGTTTTGCACACTTATCTTATAAAAATTATTTGACAACCTTCCCGACCACAAAAACTCTTGGGGCTGGATTTTCTGGAAAGAAGACTCAGAGTACTACAATTTAAAAAAAATAATCGCTTCAATATCATTCTCCATCATGGAGAAAATCGCTCGTGAACACAGCCCTAATTCTGCTCAACCCTAAATCAAGATTTCATGAAAACCCTAACATGTAATTTGCATGATTATGACCCAAATTCAACCCTAATCATAATTACAACACTAATTAATCATTATGATCTGTATTTTTATAAAACCCTAATCCACCATAATTAATGTTACATGAATTAAAAGATTAATGAAGGTTAATACACTTACCTTTTTACGCAAAAACCCTAACAAATCCTAAGCTTTTCTTGATCAACAATGGAGGCAAAATATGTTCTTTTTTTTGGTTGGGGGCTGCATAATTTCGTGGGATATGAATGGGGAGGAAGAAATTATGTTTTAGGTTTTTACTAAATATCTTAATTGCAATCCTAATCCCTCTATACTTCTAGTTTTATCAAATTTGCACCTTAAACCCTTATTTTTAACCAAAACCGATCGGCCCCCTATATAATTATATATATATATATATATATATATATATATATATATATATATATATATATATATATATATATATATATATTTTATATATTATTTATTAATATCACATCATCACTTTATTGACATTACCTTAAGTTTTTATAAAAACCTAAGCCAATTTGAGTAAACCTTTATACATAACCGCAATAAACCGCACCTTCTAAAAATAACTTTTCATTTCCAAATTCACATGCTATTTATGGAAAGTTTGATACAAACTTCCATATTTCAACCATATCATTCCTTCATAAAGCCACCCATATTCAATAAACGCTTAACCTTTAAAATCAAGTTTTGACGTAGCAATGCATGCAACACGTCTTTCATTTCCATTATCACCACACGTGAACAAATGAAATACTTATCTCCAACTCATATGCACATAAAATAAGATAATCATTTACCTCTAAAATGATATAATGCACATATATAAACCACTTAACAACCAAAAAAGATCACATAGCACACAAGAATCACACAAAATGAGTAGAAGTTAAGTCGCAAAGTATTTATAAAACTAACCCGCTCAAACCACGGTTGTCACACCTTTAATATGGAAAGCTGCGTTAGCACTTTACGGAGTAACACCTTATGTGGTTACGCCGTACCTAATCTGAAGTCAAATTGCATTTACTACAAGTTTGCTGAAGGGTTTACGGTGTAACCAAAACTTAGTTACGCCATAAACTTTTGTTACGAATTGGTTACGCCATAAACTTTCGTTACGGCGTAACCAAAAATAGATTACGCCATAAAGTCCATTTTTGCCTATACTTTGGAATGTCGACATCAGCAAGGTTACGGCGTAACCCACAAATCAGTTACGCCGTAACACCCTCAGAAGCCTATAAATAGGGGCCGAATTCAGCCTTAAGAGTCATCCTTCTCCCTCCCATCTGAGGGGACGACTGGGACATCTCCTCAAGTCGTTTTTCAGCACTCTCCAGCCTTTCAAGAAGGAAGAATCCGGTCCCGATCATCATCATCATACAGTTTGGTTCGATTATCATGTTTTCATTACTATCATTAATTGACGATAATATTGATTGTATGAATACAGTTTTTGGCTAAGCTTATCTTATTAATTATCATTATGATTCATTTACTTCTTGCTAATTGTGGATTGGGTATATTACTTTGACCATAAGAATGCCAAATATGATGCTCGCTCACCATGACCAGTGGGACAAATCCCTGTTACTATAAAGGCTATAGGGGCTGGGATTTGCGAGATAATTGAGGATTAGATGATCTTTCAATCCTCGCTTTCACATTAAGTAGAATAAGTGGATCATTAGATTAATTAATAAGTAATTAGGACCGTATCTCCTTCTCTTCTTTCGTACCTAGTTCATTCCAATTAAGTTCTATTCTTTTCATCAAAACAGCTTTTAAAACGTGACAACCAACTTAAACTCAAATTTGTAACCGCCTTTTAGCTCTTGGGACGACCTCGGATTTACCAAAACTACACTACCCAGGATCATGTTCTCTTCCCGTTAGTGCGTTGTCAGGTAGATCGAGTTTTATAAATTTAAAACCTGATAAATTAATATTTAAAAGAAAATACGCATCAGCCACTCTTTGCCATTTTAATTAAGTTATGAACAAGATATATGGTAGTCCTAAAGAAGATAAACAATGATGGTAAGTTCTCAGATCTAATTATATGGAATCCTTTGACGGGTTCAAGTGTTTTAAACGTAGACTGTTTTGATCATATGATATTCGAGTTGTATTACAACTCTTTTGAAGAAGACTACAGGCTTCTACATATAACCCACCGTTATGATGTCCACACAATACTCATTTTGTACTCTAATAGAATGTACCCAGAATGTGTGTAACACACCCAAATATGGGTTGCAGCGAAATATGTTTCTGGGAGCGTTACTTCATAATACCATTGCTCAAGTCATGAGAGAACGACCTCTAATTGTGTTGTTTGAAAAGTAATCTTGTGGTGTTTAGACTCCAATGCACATCAAGTATGTCAAGTAGTTTGTTCACCTGAGAAAACATGCTTAAAAAGTGTCAACATAAAGTTGGTGAGTTCATAGGTTTGTTTAAGTATAAATGTTGAACCAAAGTTTTGTAAAGTATGTATGACCGTTTCAATCCTTGTATGTTCGCCAAAATGTATGTATGAATGTTGGAAATCAAAGAGTTGTAAAGTATGCATGACCATTTCAATCCCAAATAGTCACAAAAAGTTAAGTATAGTTGGACCACCATTATTCAAGTATGTATTGCCACTTTATTTAAGGCAACATAAATATGCATGTGTGTATAAAATGATGATTACGATTACTCCAAGTTCATGAAATTGCTGCGTAGACTCATATATATGCCACTTTATTCAAGGCACCATAAGTGTTCATGTTCCTGTAAATGTTGTGCTCCGACATGCTATAACGTTCGTCTCCAGTGATAGCTAATCACCCGAACGGGGCTGTCACACCCGAATAGATCTATTTTATAACATTCGCGCTTACCCTCCAAGTAATTCACAGTTCAATCCGCTTAAGCTAATCCATAATCATTTGGGTAAAAGTAAAGTAATGTCCTTGTTTTCAAAAATAAAGTGAAACAAGCAATGTATTTCGTCCTAAAATAAGTAATTGAGTATGTAGACCAGTTTGTAAAACAAATTGTAAATGAACATGTAATGAATTCAAACCAATCATGTAAATGAAATTGGTAACAAGCATGTTTTCACCCCAAAATTTGTAAAGTATATGTAAAACAAGTAAAACGTAAGGCTATAAACTCACCTTGAGTGAGTGAATCGATAATGCAAATCACTAACAGAAAATGCGTCACGAATACGTCCGAATGCAACCTAATTAATTATAGGTCGTATGAGTACTAAGTACTTTGAATAACTAAGACCATATATAATTCTATATAGCTACATCACCATCTAATTGTATTTGTAAAATCGTATTTATAAAGTAAAAACGTTTATAAATATCTCTTTAGTAAAAACGGCGTAACTTTATCGTTTTAAGTCCGTTTCTTATGTTTTTTACGTCCACGCTTTCGTATTAAGATGACGTATCAAAATATTACATTTTCATATTTTTAACCCCCTGGTGAACAGTAATTTTTACTGTTCATGCACTTTTATAAATATACTTAGCGTAAACCTCGTAAAAGTCATATCATATTCGTTCTAACTCCGATTTTAGTGATTCTTTCGAGCACATCTTCGTAATTAAAAGTTTGATCTAACTAATGTATTTTTCAAAAATGTATCTTAGATGAATAGTGATTTTTTCTGTTCATAGTTTATAAAATTATTTTTATAAACTTTAATTATCGCAAACATGAGAAATCCGTAACTCCTTCGTTATTGATCGAAAAATTATGATTCTTAATGTTTTGGAATCCTAAAAATAAGTACTTTCTGAGAAAAATAACCAATCATTTATATAAGAGGTGAATTGTAATAAGTTTTTATAAAATTTCTTTTATAAAAGCGTTTATTATCGTATAACTTGTAAATGCCGTATCTCCTTCGTTATAAATTGGTTTTTCGAGTTCTCCACATGCCTACGATCCTTGTAACATGTAGTATTTTATAAAAATATAAAATAAATACATTATTTTTCAAATTTGATCAGACCCTTGAAGATTTTTACATAAAATGTGTTTAAACTTGTTTTTATAGGTTTTTAGCTTAGTACACTTCTTACAAGTCTTCTACAACATAATATATCACATATCTCATATGTATTAGGTCCTTTAGTCTATTACTTGTCCAAGTATTGTCCATGATAACAAGATCTCACAACACTTTTACTTATAAACTTAATAAGTAACTTTTTAAATCATTAACTTATATATACTTTTTATAGGTAAACTAACACTTGAATAATACTTATACCCCCATTATAACATGTCCTCAACATCAACATAACATATGAAAAAGTTCATCAAACCATGAAAAAGTGTAAAAATCCATTTTACTCGTTAATATGTTCCCTAAATGGTGATTTACTACATAGAAAATATATACACATAAATTCATGAATGTAAAGAGTTTAGGGTTTTTAGATAACCTTAATATGAAGTAGGATGATGAACAACAAGATCTAAACCCTAGTTTAGATATTAAACCCAAGCTTCTAAGACTTAGAAAACCCTAATTTCAAACTAGAAACCCTAGTTTTCTTCCTTATGCAAAACCCTTGTAATCCCTTAACCAAGCTTCTAATACACCTTAGATATGCCTAACAATGAACCTTGTACACTTGAAATACCTTAAAAATCAAAAACTATGAATGTATTCGAGTGTGTGGTTTGATCCGTAGGTTTTGAGGGAGAGGGAGAGAGTAATTGTGAGTTTTTGGTAAGTAAAATAAGAAGTGAAAGTTTACTTGTGAATAGAATCCATTATATAGCAAAAATATCTAGAAAACCATTTGCAAAAACCATGGTATTTGGCTTGAATGAGTATCTTGTAATATGGTTAGTGAAATGTGTAAGGAAGTTGATGAAAGGTGTAAGAAAGTTGCTAGGAGGTTGCTTGTTTGAGTTTATAACACATGTATGCTTTCTAGATGGAAATTATATATTATATTTATGTCTAGCCTATGGATCTGGCCATATATGTATATGTATAAGGAATTGTGTAATTTTTGAGTATTGGGTATAATTATGGGTATTTAGTTGAGTATAAATAGGTATTGGTGCTTCCGGGTATGCCTAAATGTATTTTATTGCGAAACATAAATGTTTTACGTAGCCAATAAAAATAAAATATAAAAAGTTAATAATTATCCTCCAAATAATTATATAACACTTGCTTGAAGTAAACTTTTAATTGTTTGATGTCCATTTATGTTGAATGTTGATTTTTAGTTTACGCGATTTAGCTAAACGCTGGAATTTTAAAGTGAGCGCGTAAAAATTTAAAATAAATAATTGGATGTTCATTGATGTAAAAGGGTGTGAAAATTTGAGTTGTTACATTATATGCCTTGCGTATTTGTAATTATCTAGTTTATCATAATATTAAAAAAACATAAAATTTCCAGAAAAGCCGGCGCACTTTTCCTAAAGTACGTCGTACCTATAAAAAAAATCTTTTATTTATTTAACCTTATTTGCTATATATAACTGACTTAAAATATATCTATATATATATATTAATCTATAAGAATAAAAATATATAAAATATATGAAAATAATTTATTTATTTTGAATATTATCCTATTAGCCTTAATTATATTTATATATATATATTTTATATATATATTTAGTTTATTATATTAAATGTCTTTTTGTTAAATGCTATACGTTATTTTGTAAAATGCTTAACGTATGTATAAATCCCCTATCTTTAGAAAACAACTAGTAAGTCTAATATACAAATTAAATAAAAATTTAATAAAAACGTCTTGTAAATTTAAAATTATCCAAAAAGAATCCATTTAGATCAAATCACACAAATATTCCACCGAACATCCTATCGTTAATGAATTTGTCATCATAAATATACCTAAAGAGGATGTCGAACCCCAACCAAATTTACCACTCCAAGAAATAATAATCCTCGATCCCGATGATCAACCTATGTGGGAAATGCTAAGATTGTAGCACCGACTCCTAATTCTGCTATTTTTCAACCCAATGTAGATGACAACTTTGTTATCAACAGTACCCACTTGAAAATGATTTGAGAAAATAAATTTGATGGTTATCTGCGGGCCGAACCGCATGACCACATTCGTGAATTTCTCGCAATCTGCAACATGTTCAGATACAGTGAAACTTAAAGCGAAGCCGTAAAGCTTTTGATATTTCCTTTTTCCTTATGCGATAAAGCTAAAACCCGGTTTAGAGAACTTAATGAAGAGTCTATAACATCGTGGGAACAAATGAGAAAAGCTTTTATAAACAAATTCTTTCCACCTTCGTTGTTTAACCGTCTTTTATTTGAAAT
>BQNB010072947.1:0-28923 GCA_026074375.1 Tanacetum coccineum
ACAGAATATGTTGACTTGCTTTGTCAAAAAGTAAAAACATCATGCAATGTAATAATAAATAGCGCATCATCGCACCCTCAAGGCCTCAACACCAATAATCAGTAGTCCATAGCTTCTTATGTGGAAAACACAATCGCTTATGATCTTTTGAAAATATTCCGATTGATGTAATTCTAATCCACAAGTAAACAGCTCAAATTATAAGGAATAATAATGAACCATTCACTGAGCAAGCCACACAAATTGCCTAAATGCAAGTAAAATAACACTCAAAATGTGGTTTATTTCACGACGAACATTATTGTCAAACACCCATTATAAGAAACCGCAAAAAATGAGCAACAAAGAATAAGATCACATAGAAACCACAACTGACAATTTACATGAACATACGAGTGAGAAAAAAACTGATAGAAAGTCTATGGTATTGACTGAATTACATGAACTCGCAACTGGATCTTAATATATGTACTCAAAGATATCACCATAACTTAAAACAAGAAGCCTAAAAAAATGAGCAAAAATCCAGCTTTAAACTAAATGCTCACGTCATAGTTACACCCTCTACAATTGAGCCGCAACTAAAGATGATCTACATCTGTTAAGAAAACTGTTTGTGTATATGGCCGTTAGACTAAAGCCGCTAGGAAGATATTCCTAACGGCCTGTTTTATATCAAGTACACCAAAAGACTGTCAACACTCAAAACCTTATAAGTGAATAAGACAAAGACATTGGAAAAGACCAAAGATTTACATGAACATACGAGTGAGAAAAAAACTGACCAGAAAGTCCATGGTATTGACTGAATTACATGAACTCGCAACTGGATCTCAATATATATACTCAAAGATATCACCATAACTTAAAACTAACAGAAAGAAACCGCAATAATGAGCAACAAAGAATAAGATCACATAGAAACCACAACTGACAATTTACATGAACATACGAGTGAGAAAAAAACTAACAGAAAGTCCATGGTATTGACTGAATTACATGAACTCGCAACTGGATCTCAATATATGTACTCAAAGATATCACCATAACTTAAAACAAGAAGCCTCGAAAAATGAGAAAAAATCCAGTTTTAAACGAAATGCTCCCGTCATAGTTACACCCTCTACAATTGAGCCGCAACTAAAGATGATCTACATTTGTTAAGAAAACAAACTCTACCACTCTTATGATTACATTTGCGGTTTCACTCAAGTAAGACACCAGAATTTCTGAAGGTCAAGGCAACGCTGCAACAGACTTAAACTGGTCTTAAAAAATAAAAATCATATGAAACATCAAACCTTATATGTATGCATAATACAAAAATATATCATATATGAAATTTTCATTACCTTATGTTGTGAGTACTTCTCTCTTATTGCTTTAGACCATGAGCTCTTTCTGTTCAACAGTAATTCATGCATGGTAATCACACAATCTTTTATCTCAGATGAAGTATAACCTAAACAACGTTGCATATCCTAACAGTACTTTGAGTAGTATAAATACTCAGGGCATTCAATGCAGAGGTAACTCTCTTTTTACACATTTAATATACTCTGAATGCCGTTAGGCAAACTTACCATATCTTTATTCTTACGCCTAAGCTTGGGCTTGGGATAAAACCCAGGGCGAGGCTAACGCGTATTGTCTTATCGACAGGATTGCTGAAGCTTAGATCCCACAAAGGACGGACAATATCCTTCCTAGCAGACCTTTGCTAATTTCTAAGTTGTGTGCTTGCATTATCCCACAAGCGGTTTTAATAAGAAATTTCATAATAATAAAATGACTCGCAATTCATTTTGCATATACAGATTCCGGATGTCGAATTTCATTTTGTAAGAGATTTTTTTGAAGAGAATGGACACCTGGTGTTAAAATGTACGTTTCATTTAGTAGGTTTGTTCATTACCTTATGTTGTGAGTACTTCTTTCTTATTGCTTTAGACCATGAGCTCTTTCTGTTCAACAGTAATTCATGCATGGTAATCACACAATCTTTTATCTCAGATGAAGTATAACCTAAACAACGTTGCATTTTCAATCACTGGAATCTCAAAGATACTATCGTGACCTTTGAGAGACAAACCTAGTATAGTAATATATAAGCCATAGTTGAAAAAATTTGATCTTTTTTATCAAGTATCCCAATATGAAAGTCACAAAGTAACTCAAAATAAATACAACTTGGAATGAACTGGAACATTGTAACAGTAATCGGGTTATTGAAATGAATTAATACAAAGAAAACCATTTCTGTACAAAGAACACGTTTTACTCATTTTTGTAAATAAAAGACGAATTTAAAGAAAACCAACCTCAAGATCATCATCAACATTTTTTTTTGAGTTTTCTTTTCCATATCTTTTTTATTATGCGAGTTGATTTTGTTAAATAAATTAACATATTATGGCTGTTTATATAGTCAACGGAAAAGACCATTGCCATATATAGTTCATAAGTTTCAACTTCACATTATGGTCGATTGAGTTTCCAGCCGTGTACATTAGAGATTGCATGGTTACCATATATAGTTACCTTCCTCATTTTTGTACATTAGAGATTGCCTATTGCCAACCATGTAATTAACTTTTATTACACCATTGCCAGCCATGTAATTAAGTTTCAATTGTGTTTTCAACATTCTATAGATAGCCGTCCCTTAAATACATTCCTTGGATGGACTTTTGTTTTCAACATTCCATAGGCAAAAGTTGAATACTTCAGCCAGGAATCATAATCTTCTTGAAAAATACATATAATACATACACGCACAGGCTTTTAAAAGTTAAAAATACAATGTTTAGGAAATGTAGAATATATTCAACTTTCAACAATTCAAGAATTTCATGTGTGTGTATTATGCGTGTGTACTATACTGTAGTAGTGTAGTATTAGACTCATTTTAGGGGTATCCATAACATGGTCTCGTCTTTTTCTATAGTTTGAATTATGTAGCAATTATTTAGTCTTTACTCTTTTTAATTAAACATACTAAAAACAAGTTTCATTGATAGTTTACTCACTGCATCCTTTGTTAGAAGAAAACGCTCGAAGTCTGGACCATTTGTTTACATAGGGACCATCCTGTTTAGAATTACATCAGGTTGCTCCTCATCATTGGACACTGCATATATGTATTTAGGAAGGACTTTGATGTCAGCATCTGAAGCCCCTTCTTCTTGTGTATTATCTTAGATATCAAAATCATTGAAAAAAATGAGAGAAATAAACATATATGAAAAAAATGGCGACGAATGAAATACATGATGCCAATGATGCAGGGGAAGCAAAATGAAATAGCAAGACCTACTAAGAATGATAACATAATTCCAATCGCAGCAAAGAACATGTCGATAGCTAAAAATGCTAGAGTCAACCTGCAATTATTCAAAACCAAGAGAAATATGAAATTTGTCAGACATTTCATGTTTCTGGACTGATAGAGATCATGTCCTCTGGTTTAAAACATGCGAATGATGTTCTGACATATACATAATCGATCTTATTACATATTGGATGGTGCAGTTTATGATTAGATTCCAAGAAAGGCAACATTCTATTTTACAACCTTCCATAGTTCAAGGTAATCCTAGTAATACAATATGTTTTAAGTGATTGTCATACTCATTATTAATTACAACTCTACAAGTTACAAACTTTAAGCAATGGTAAACGAGCTTATGTTTCAACTTTAAGTAATTAGAAGCTTTATAAATTTATTTTTCATCATCCATTTTTGCTGGGTTTAGTTTTTAGTTTACAAGCTCATTTTCCAACTATAAGTCATTAGAAGCTGTATAAGTAAAAAAAACAATCAATAAGAAGAGTTTTTTTCTCAAGCTTATTTTTAAGCTTATCCACTTTAGTAGTCACAGCTTATGTTTCATTATGTCATTATAACCTTATCTAAGACCATAATTTTCAAAATTAACCCAAAAACAATATAGCCTACAAAACATAAGCCAAACCCACATATACTCATAAACCCAAAAATAAACTTAAACAAACACCCCCTGTGAGCTTATGACCTTATTAACTTCCCTTATTGGCTTAAGCCAATAATCTAAAGTTAACAAGCTTTAAAAAGTAAGGTGAACAACTTTCCAAAATCAAATAAGCTCATACGCAGTTAAATAAGCTAATCAAAAGGCCCCCTTTATTTACCAATGTATAAGCATAAGAACATACAAATCCAAACACACTCTTAATCATTAACATCTATAAGTATGTAAATATATATAATTATTCTGACATACCAGATTTAGAGGGCCCCTTTATTTGTATGTAGATGAAGAATATAATATCAATCTGTTAGAATCATCATGTGCTTCCTTTTTTCCCTGCAAAAAAAAATGACACAAACAATATGAGTTAATGAACTATGTGCCTCACATTTAATCAATTCTATAAAACTAATATGATTTTTGATGATGATCCATTTAAAAGATGTGATAAATTAAAACTTTTCGAGTTGCAAAAACCATATCGATGAAGCCAAGGTTTAACAACCATATCGTGACATTGATTTAAAGTCACAAAACCACTTACCTGGCTCGATCCGAAGAGAAAAAAACCCACATGAAACCAACAAAAAAACCACCTACCATAACCACCTAGCCCACCATAACAACCGAGAGAGATGTTGGTTATGGAGGCGGCAGATTCAGTGGCAGCAAAGAAGGGCTATGTGTGTGCTTTTTTAAAGAGAGAATGATAGGGATTTATATTGTTTTAGGTTTATGTGTGTTGACAACTGTAGACAATAATTTTCATAAATACCTTCAATTCTAGAATTTTAAAGTTTCTATATATACCTTCAATTCCAGCCTTCATACAAAAAAATTTAAAGAGCAGCTATGGTTTAATTACTTAAATAAACATTGCAACAAAAAGAAAAAATTAGCCTCAGTAGAACATGTAAATGAAAGAACCTTTAAAGACCCCATTGAACTAAAGCTCGATGTGTTGCTTATTGTACTCTTTCAATACCTTCAATTCTAGAATTTTAAAGTTTCTATATATACCTTCAATTCCAGCCTTCATACAAAATTGACAAAGATATGTGATTGCAAATTGTGTTTTTCAACATTGCCAAAATTAGGATAAAATTCATCCCGCGAAAGATATAGTACCTTAATAATATATATATATATACTAGCCTTAAGGCCCGCTCGTTGAGCGGCTAGTTTTAAATTATTATCTAAAAATAGATAAATGAGACATATAACGTAATATGTAAATAACCAAACGTTTATTTGTTTGTATGTTTATATCCATCATATTTTTATTGCATAAAATGTGTTTTTAAAGAAATAAACTTTATAAAATTTAAAATGTGATAAACAATTTAAATTTTTTGATTTATTTGCATAAAGTATTACAAAAACATTAAATTAAGAGACACGTTTATATAAGTTTTGGGCTAAAATAAAAATTATCATAGTTGTGTGTTAAAAATGTCAAAATTATCACTTAAGTGTGATAAAAACTTACCAAACACCATTATTGGTTCATCTACCACTGTGAAAGAAGTTTCAATCGGAATTTTTCATCTACCACTGTGTGTATGAAACCACCTTTAAAAAACTGTTATAATAAATTTACTTATCAACAACGTCAAAATTGCCAGGTGGTAACGTTTGCAAATGGCTCAAACTTGAAACCACGTGTGGTATTGTCAAAATTGCCAACACGTGTCATAGATGTGTTCTTATAAAAAATCATCTTGTAGCGATGATTCATCATTGGATATTTGCTTCCGTTATCTCCAACACCAAGATTACCGATTCGGTAACATGAACCTTCATCAATCAACAACTGAAACTTGCTGATTTTTTTGTTCCTAACTGTAGCCTAAACACGATTACCCTGAAATAGATATACAAATCAATTGCATATGGTTTTTGAAATTCATATATTCATAAAACATATTTGAAATAAACACGATTACCCTCTTATTTTCGACCCTAATTTTAAAAAAGGTACAAACTCATAAAACAAACGTGTGCATCTTGAAACACCATGTCTAATGCCCAAACTTCGTTAGGCCTACCAGCAGGGTGAGACTTCCAATGGCTAATGCATCTACCCAACACTTTTAGATCATCAATCATAGGGTCGATGTCGCACAACTGTGTCATATTCATGAGTTCCATTTTTTGTAAGCTGCAAAGATAAAAAAGAAACAAACTTTCAGGGATTACAATAGAATTAATATACACAATACCAGTCCTATTAATAAAGCTAAAGAAATAGTATAATGAATGAAGTATGATATGAGAATTCTCATAGATACCTTTTAAGAAAACAGAATAAGATGGAAAAATAGCAGTGATGATATGTGTATACAATCGACCAATTTATAGGGTTTGGATTAGGTTAACACTTTGTTTCAAATTTTTAAAATTTTTCTGAGTAAATATGGTAACGGTTTGTGCATTTAATTTGATTTCCCGAAAATCATGGTAGGTTGTTACAAACATTATTAAATTGCTTCTCCGAAAAATAATGTTTATTTTGAAAAATTTTCAAGTTCCATGATCGATAGAATTTGTTATCAATTTACCCGACAAAACAATAGATACACAAAAAATTAATTCCTTATACATAACTATATCATAACACATTGAACAAATTAAAAAAGTAATCCCAATCTATGGACCTAATGAATTTATTTGAACACACAAATAAAATTAGTCACTAACCTTGTAAATGGATTCTTTTGAGCATAACATCATTGATTTCCTTTTAAATCATATGATTCGGTTATTTTTTCAATTTGATTCATGGTTTTCTTGTGGTTTTCTTATTAATTGGGGGTTTTTGAAGTGACGAAATTGATCATATATATATGATTTTGAATGTGTGTTTTGAATGATCTATTGTAGCAGAAATCTCAAATGATAAAAAGTTTATGTTTTATTTTTGTGCTTTATATAGGATATAAATTTGATTTGTGTTGGTTGTAAATTATGTGTTGGCCTGAATCATTAAAATGTTGAATTTAATATAGTCGTTGATTATTGTTTGAATTGTTATTATTTGATAAATTATGAGTTGACAGAATCATTAAATGTTGAATTAACCATAGTCGTTGATTATTTTAATTAGACACGTGTCATTTTTTCACTATTTTTGTTTTTAGATGAGTTCCAAAAAAGCGTATTTTATTGTAGTAGGTATGATATACATATACATACACGACACCACACACAACACATCACACACACATATTATTTTATATATATATTTATAAATATATATATATAGTATATATATCTATATATATCCAAAGTAAAATCCAAAACATTCCGGGGTCGTTTCCCGACTAGGCGTGAATTGAGAATCGTTATTATTGATTTCAACTTAATTATACTTATATACATAACTTAATATATATATATATAATTAAAATCAAAATATTAAATAATGAGAGAGAGTAAGTATTCCGTACAGCTTCTAAGAGATTACTTTTATCCAAAGTAAAATCCAAAACATTCCCGGGTCGTTTCCCGACGAGGCGTGAATTGAGAATCGTGATTAAGTTCGTGATCGCGTGATTGAATGATTCAATGATTTTTTTATTCTATTTCTACAATTAATATGCAAGAACAACTAAAAGCAAGCTAACAACGAAAGCAATTAAAGTTAAAACACGAAAAACGATAACGGGATCAAAACCCGAGCTTAAAAAACCTAAATTATCAAATTAAAACCCCACAAAAGCAAATTTAATTTTTAAAGGTCCTAAATGATAAAAGATTTTTTTAATGAGAATTATATTTTTTTGACTTTTATATTTTTTATTATGAATTAAAAACATTTTTAAACTAAAAAATGCATTAAAAATACTAAACTAATTTGGAAAATTCTGAAAAATTCAGGAAAAGTACTTTGCACAATTATAATCCTATGAAAAATAAAATTAGCCTAACAGCTTATTTGAATAAGCTAGAAATAAGCAGAAAATGGCTGAAAGCTTAAAGGGGTAAAAAAGGTATAAAAGAAAGTTGGGGTGAAGTTATAACGAAAAAGACCCAAGGGCGAGTTGGCAGTGTGTGGTGTTGTTAAGGTGTTGGTTTGTGAAGGGGAGGTCACATGTTCGACCCTTGTGACCTCTTTTTTTATAAAATATTTTATTTTTGGTTTCTTTTTTTAAAAAAGCTAAAATATAAGCAAAAATAACAAACTTTTAAAAAAGAGCTTTTTACAATACCTAAGAATAAGCTAGAAATAAGCACTTTGAAAATGACAATTTTGGTTTTTAGGCTTTGACATAACTAGCTAAAACTATTTGGACTTAAGGACTCAAAAAGCAATTAGAAACAAAAATAAGCTGAAACAGATAATGAGCTACACCTAATAATCACTTAGGAACTAAAAATAAGAAAGCAAATAAGCTGGAAAAGCATTAAAAAGCTAAAAGATCATAAGACTTAATCAAACAGATTTTAAGCTAAAACTACTACTTTTAAGCTAAATTATGAAGGACTTAACCTATAAGCTACCAGCTAAAACCCAAAAACAGAATAAGCTTATACTACTAACATCTAAAATAAGCAAGAATTAAGCATCTTGACTTACTAAATAAGCTAGAAAGAGGCTTTTGAAAAGGTCAGTATATACTGATTAAAATCAGTATGTACTGACTCTTGTTTTAGGAAAATTGCTACTTTTAGCCTTAAAATTAAGCTAGAATAAGCTGTTTAAAATCCTCAAAAAGCAAAAACAGATTAAGCTTATAGCACAATAAGCTTGTGCTATCAATTTCAAAATCTAAAACTAACTTTAACTAATCTAAATTTGCTATTAAAATTGGACTCTTAAACTTATAAAAAATGAAACTTAAAGACTTGACAGATTTTTACTTGAAACACAATGGACAAATGCAAACTCATATTAACTCTTTTCTACTGTATTATGAATCTAAAACAAGTAAGAAACAACTCCTAAAAGCATTAAACCAATATCTAAGCAAATAAGCTAGGATACCAAACTAGAAAAGCTCAGATTCAAGCTATGAGTTCATCCAACCTTAAACTTAGAATTTAGACATTTAAAAACTTTTAAAAACTGACTTAAGGACTAAAGTAAAGCTTGCTAAAATTGACTAAAAGGCCAAATAACACAAGTTAGTACTGCTTGTGCCAAACACCTCTTTAGAAACTTGAAAACCATTTTAAACTTATAACAGACTTAGAAAAGCATTAATTTTTAAAAACAGATTAATAACTATGTAACATAAGTACAAATAAGCAAATAGAACACAAAGATAAACACTTAAACTAAGCAAATGAGAATAAGCAGTTTTAACTAAATAAATGACAATTTATGACTAAAGCTTAAACTAAAAAGCTAAAAACTACAAACGGACATCAATAAGCAGTAAATAGCATAAATAAGCATTAATAAGCAAATACCAGCAGAAAATAAGCACTATAATAAGCTAACAGTAAATAAGCTAAAAAAGGTAAAAATGAAACTTACAAGGCCCTTTGCTTAAACAAGGGTATAAAAGGCTCTTAGAGCTTATTCAACAAGCTCTAGCTTATCATAGATAAGCTAATGTGGTCATAAAAGCCCTTCCAGGTTTGGCTTTTCTTCCAAAATAAGCTGCGGTATTTGAGGGTAAATTTTTGAGTGAAATAAGCTTAAGCACTTAATGTTTTTTATCCCTTTATGAAAACAAATTATATAAGAGCTTAAACAAGAGCTTATTAAACCATTTTCAAAGCTTATAATGCATTAAAACACTAAAAACAGATTTTTAACAATAAACTTGAAATTTTCATTAAACTTAAAAACTTTTACAATATTTGAAAAGAAAGTACAATAAACTGATAATAAGCTGAAAAATACAATAAAATAAGCTATTCTAAAAATTACTTAAAAGCTAGATAAAACTACTATGTGAAAACACACACACTTATATAGCCGTTTGAGAAGTCTTGGCCCTTGAGGTGTGCTTCTTGTGTGAGTGCTCTCCAAGCTTCAATCATAGCCCTTCAATCCATCTTTGTGCTTCTTTGATTTAATCACAGCCCTTGAATTTGTCCTGTCCAATCAGTTGGCTTAGGATTGCCAACATGGATTTGTTGTGTTGTGAAGTAGGGTTGGAGGGGGAAAGTAATGGGTTTGTTTTGGGGTGCAGGGGTCGAGGTGACAGAGATGATGAATAGTAGGTTTTGGCGGGATTTGTTTTTAGGGTACTGTTCGTTTGATTTTTAACGGGGTTAGGGGGTAAAAGGACTAAGGGTGCAAAGGTTTAAATGATGTAGGGGCTAAATGTGTTAGTCCCTAAGGACTAGCAATGTTAGTCCTTAAGGACTAACTGTGTAAACCCAGGGACTAATGGTGTTAAATGTTTGTTGGGCTAATGGGTTTAGGATTGGGCCGGTTAAGATTTAGGGCTTTTTTAACTTGTAAGTCTTTTTAGATAAAGGCTTAATGGGCTGACCCGACCCATTAAATGGGGTACGGGTTGGCCCATTTAAGATGCACACGTCTTTGGCTTCGACTTTGACTTTGACTTTTCACGCTCTTTCCATTCCCGTGCTCGGTTTTGTCGGTTTTGGCTTCGTTTTTGTCCTTTAGTGAATATCCGTTACCTGCACAGTATACAAAGCAAAACACACATATATTTGGCATTTTATGTCCGTTTTTGGTCATTTAGGCTCGTTTTAATAGGTAAAAGGTATGTGTAATTAAGCACATACCATGAGGGGAGCGAAGGTGAGGGTTGTGACACCCCAAAAATTTCAGGTCATTATTTTAAACTTTTCCGATCATTATTTTGACTTTTATACGTTACGTTTAAATTTGACTTAAGACTAGGAAGCGTAAAACTGAAGAAAAAAAAAGAAAAACGTCATCGGACGCGTTCCGGCTTCGGACTTGGATTAGTCTATGTGTTATATGCATTATTTTGTCATTTCAAAGTGTTACGTAGTTTACGTACACTTTCGGTTATGATTTTTACTTTTTCGCGTACAAATTACGTTTTTCGCGTTTTTGATCAAACGGAACCCCGAAAACCCGTAATCTTTTCACGTAAACTCTAGTTATCGTATATCTCGGGTTTAGAAGCCTAAAATTTTGTGGTCACCCCTCCCCCTATTCAATTCACACGCATACATACACACTTAAATTAATTCTTGTGGAATCTTTCTACTTTATTTTGAATTTCAAGCATACATGCAAAGATGGTGATGTTTGTAAGCATGCTTCCATGCATGTGACATGAGATTGTCTTTTAGCTCAAATCTTGGACCACAACTCCACTACCTCAAACATGTGGAATCTTGATTTAATTAAGTTGTCTAGTGATCAAACCATGAAACCCTCCTCCTCTTGACTTGGCTCGTCTAAACCACCCCTATGGCTCACCCTTTGGCTCCAAGCAACTTGCTTTGGCTCCAAGGGAAGCCTTCCTTATAAATACTAACACATATTCACATCTAGGGTTAAACATACACACACAAGCCTCACAAAATTTGTTTCTCCTCTCCTTTTTCTTCCTTTGGGCGACGGTGAGAAACAACCACAACAAAAAGTTCATAACTTTGATTTCTAGCAAGATTTATCTATTCCAATCTCATTTCTACTCATATCTAAGGGTGTTCCAAGGGTTTAATCATTGATTTACAAAGGTTTAGTCAAGATCTAAAATTAGGGTTTCTAATATTAATTGGGGTTTTTCAAGATCTAAGGTTTTCTTCACTAGATCTAGTAGTTTTCTTCTTGATTCTTCTCATTTGTGAGTAAATCTTGAACCTATCTTTTCTTATTTTATATTCTTATGTTCTTAATATATGTCCTAGAAGTGTTTGTGCAAGTTTTTCAAAAAGAAACAAGATGGTGTATAAATAATCAAGCTTTTATGTGTTCTTTAATTTACATATTGTTATTTTGGTAAGGATAAGTGAACTTGTGTGTTGCAACAAATATGGCGATGGGATTAGAATAGATTAAGAGTGGATTTTGTTGGTTGGATTAGCAACGAACGGGATTAGGTTAGAATAAGCACTATTGAGAAGTTAGGATGGATTTTTGGAGGCGTTTGCGAAAAACAAGCTTGCTGATCCGATTTTGTTTTGAGATTTTCGACCACTTAAAAATGTCTTCATTAGCCGAGAAGGTAGTTTTTGGATAGCTTGTTTCGAATAGATAGATTTTCATATCTCGAACACTAAAATCGAACTTAAAACGACCAAGTTACGCTCAAATGAAACTTGAAACATTTTTCGGCAAAACGATTTTAATACGATCAAATCAGAAACTTAAATGATCATTTTGGAGCCTTTCGAGTCCGTTTCGGCTAAAGTGTAAAACACAAACAAGGCCCAAATGACGTTTCCCTTTAAAAGTCGTGTTAAAAATGCTTTATGAGTGAGTTAAACCTTGGTTTTCGTCAAGTTATTTTCACACATATAATTTTATATATGAAAACGTTTTTCAAGCGGGTTAGGTCCGTTTAGGTTCCGAAAACCTAAGAAAATAATAACGTAGCGTTTGAATATTATTGCGAAGGATTAGAGGTTGCCTAGAGATGATAAGTCGGAATCGCCGAACGTTACTAAAAATAGTAAGTTAGCGTAAAGCGGGATAAACGTAAAAGGTAGATGTTACAGTGTCACTTATATGTTTAGGGTAAATGGAATCATCGGATATTAGGGGACGGTATTAACATCCGGAAACTTAGAACTTTCCTAAAATTTAAACTTTCCAAAAATAGTAACTTTCCGAAAATGAAAACTTTTCGTAAAACATAACGTAACGTAACTATAAACCCTATACTTTCGAAATGACACGTTTTTACTAAATAAACTAAAGCACAAACACTTATGGATGTCTATTTATCTTATAAGCGTCTTATCCAACGTTTCGTTATTTCTCGTTTCTGAAGCGCGTCTTTTAATTAGGTCGCGGTTAGAGTCGTTCGATCTCGTTATACTCTTCGTTGAATTAATTTCTCACCATTTGCATAAGGTGAGTTCATAGCCTCACTTTTACTCGTTTTTGAATAAATGTTTTACAACTTAGGGTGAGAAACATTGCTTGTTTTGAAAACCGGACACAAGTACT
This sequence comes from Tanacetum coccineum, assembly GCA_026074375.1. Lineage (NCBI taxonomy): Eukaryota > Viridiplantae > Streptophyta > Magnoliopsida > Asterales > Asteraceae > Tanacetum > Tanacetum coccineum. Next base: position 13,090 of record BQNB010072947.1, read on the forward strand.
TTACATGATATTTTCCCTTGTTTACGTGTTGCCTAAGTAGCTTAGACCACTATTCGCCCGTACTATCATGAACCGTTAATTACCTTTAACCGATGGCTGGTTAAGTAAGCGCGAGTGAGTAAATAGATCTATTGGGACTAATAATCCCCATCCGGGTTTGGTAATTCTTACTGGTCGGGTACGTCTGATGTACAGGCCAACGGATGTATTTCATGTCGAAACAAGTTTGGGTGGTCTTGGTCAGACACCTACCAGGGCAAAACTACCTTGGCAATCTTATTAGGGCAATACGCATGCTAACCTACACATTAGCTTCGGGGTCATGAGCTTAGCGCAACGTAAATACCTTCCTTTTTGTGAAGTTGTATCTGTTATAACTGTCGCATGCATTTCAATCTTGTGGTCCACTATACTTTCACTTGAATTTAAACCTATGAATTCACTCAACAATTTTGTTGATGTTTTAAGCATGTTTTTCTCAGGTGCTTAGCTGGATTTGTCATGACGTATCTCTTGAAGTCTTTGTGCTATGTGACATCAACCAAATTTCAAGACTATTATATTATTGCTCGTTGTCTTTTATTCAAAACTTAAATACTGCTTCCGCTATCTTTAATTAATGCTTCCGCTATGTTGTTAACATTGAATTGGTTTGTAACTTTATTATCTTTAACTTATGCAACGAGTAATGATTTTTCTAAAACGTACCCTTAGAGGTCGTTTTCTATGCTTTGTTCTCGAGATATGTATGATGTCATGCCCCCGGACACGTATTCCGTCCAGGCCCCGTTTGGGGGTGTGACATGGGTAGCATAGACACCCAAATATTTGTAAACTAGAGTAATCCGGTTGTTTGTTAAATAGGCGTGCGAAAGGTACTTCGTTTTGAATTGCGGTAGATGGTAAAAGGTTTAGAAGATAGGTTGCTATATGAAGAGCTTCGAACTAAAAGGTGGGGGAAAGATGTGCTTGAAATAATAGAGTACGAATGATATTATTGATTGTGTGTATCATTCGTTCCACCTTGCCATTTTGTTGAGAGGTTTTTGGGCAAGAGAAGCGAAATTGAATGTCATTTTTGACAAAAAGGTTGTGGAGTCGGTTATTATCGAACTCACCACCATGATCACATTTAAATTGATTTTTGACATAAGTGCGAAAATGCAAAAATTTATCAAACATGTCAGATTTAGGATGAAGGAGATATATCCATAGATAATGAGAAAAATGATCGAGAAATAAGACATAATATTTAAAACCACTAGAACTAACAATGAGGGATGTCCATAAATCAGAATGAATAATATCAAAGCATTGTTCAACAATAGAATCTGAAGAATGAAATGTAAGCTTTATATGTTTGCCAAGCTTGCACGCATGACAAATATGTGACAAGTTTTATTTATTACATGAATAAAATGGCGAGAGACAAGAGAGCGTAGCACTTAATCACCCAGGTGACCGAGGCGTTGATGCCACGTGAATGCACTAGTTGAGAGGAAAGCAGTATGAGAGGTTGACGGCTTGGTAACTGGATAGAGATCGCCCGAGCTGTCACGTCGAAGGAGGATATGACTAGTCAGGAAATCCTTCACAGAAAAACCAAACGCGTCAAATTCAATAGTGCAATTATTGTCTCTAGTAAACTGACGTACAAAAATGAGATTTTTAATTATATTGGGGGTAACAAGAACATTATGGAGATGAAGGGGACAATGAAGAGAGGGAATAATGCTATGGTCGATGTTGGTGACTAGAATAGAATTCCCGTCACCAACATGAACAGATGGGAATAAGCGTTTATCAAAAATGATACTTAAATTACTTGCATTAAAATTTAAATGAGAGGAGGCACCTGTATCCATGTGTCAAGTCGGGTCCTGCAGTGTCATAGTGCTAAATGCACTAGGAAGAGAAGTAGCTTGAGATCCATAGTGTGTTGGAGCGGGACCGAGTAAACCTTGTCCGGGATGTTGCTGTGGTGATGGTAAAGTATAATAATACACCTGTTGTGGTGTCTGTTGGGCCACGAGTGGAAACTGGACAGTTATACCTGGGCTGGCGTGTGGAGTAAGCCATATTGGGCCTGACGATTATAGCTAGCGGGCTGCGAGTGAACCTGGGCCAACTGGTATGATTGTGAAACAGACGCACACCCTTGTGCAAAAGTACCATTGGTTTTAGGGTTTAACCCCGACCTATTCCTATGATCGTGTATAAACTTGCACCGATCACCGAACTTACACTATCTCTTGTTAAAATGATTACAAATTTAAGGAATTTTGTTCGGGATACCTTTGTTGTCTTCAACGATCATGGTAGCCGATTTTTTTGGATTAGGGTTAGAGGGTAGGTACGGCAGGTTTGGGGGAGGGAGAGAGTCGTGGTTAGAGGAGAAATTTTAGGAGAAAAGAACATGGTTGTGATACCATATTAAAGGGATAATTATGTTCCTTGAAATTTCCACAAAACAATGTACATATATATAGTTTACAGAGATGGAGCTTTCAGTCCAAGATAAGCACGACACGGCTAAGAGGATTACATATACAACTAATCATGACAAGGCTAATTTAAATCATACTAAGCTTAGAGTCGATTAATATGGAAAGAGACCAATCAAATATGACAACTAATCAATAAGAGGCTTAGATCTCGACAATATATATAAAAATAGATAATCTTACTAGTATTACTCCATCGGTCTTATATTTTTATTTCAGATTCTTTTAAACTAATTGTCCATTTTTAAAAATAAATAAAAAATTTAGTTCAAGTTAAACATATTATCATCATTTAAAGTTATTATTATAAGCATGCAAGAAGTTTTAAATTAATTAGTTAATAGCAAAATTGTCATTCTATAAAACGTAAGAAAGATAAAATTGTAATGATGATGTTTTTCTTAAACACGGTGTGTTTATGTCGGTGGATAATTATTTTGGGACGGATGGAGTTCTGAACAACCCAGTCGATCCTTGGCTAGACGCGTCCTTCGCTATTACGCCCCTTTCATCCGATGAGTCGTCTATGCATTTTTGGAGGACTAAGTCTTAATTTCGACCGAGTCGTTGGGAGAACTTGGCACAAAAAAACATACCCCAACGGTTAAAAAATAGATATCGGGTAATAAAACAAATCTTTAAAATTTACTTTTATTTTATCCCTATAAATACCTCAACACTCTTTCATTTTTCATTCACACTTTCAAACACGTTCTTTCTTATACACTCTACATATCTCATCTAAAACAAATGGATTTCGATCTATATTTTACATCCTTAGATGATGAAGAAGATGAAGTTAGTAGTATCGAACTAGGTTTTTGAAAGAGGTCGTTATGCTTTGTCAAGCTTCCACTTCTACAATCCCTAAAACTCCGACTTATTGAAACACGATCGATAGAGATCGTTACAGTGCTAATCGTTGTCTAGTTCCCACTTACTTCTCTCAAAACTCAATGTATGGCACAAAATTATTTCGTAAGCGCTTTCGAATGAGTCGATCACTATTCACACGCATTCTTCGGGAATTAGTTGATAATGCACCGTATTTTCAACAAAGTAGTGACTGTATGGGGAAGTGTTCACATTTCCTCAATGATGAAGTGTACCTCTACAACTCGTCAATTCACATATGACATCATTTGCAAGTCTCAATTAACACGTTTATATTGAATATACAACACTAAAATAAACATGCAACACAAGATATAACTTTTCAATCGTGTAATGCTTTATTGATATGAATCAAAGTGTTATATATCACACTTGTTGAATGACAATGTAAGATTACTCTTTGAACAAGTAAACTTGATAGAATATCAAGTTTACACACAAACTTATATAGACCCGCTGATAGGATCAGTTGACTATTATGTAAGTTCGACAACGTAGTAAATGCACAATAATAACGACAAACAATAATAAGTGATAACATTTACTACAACAAACATTTCATATTTATAGTGATACGGTTGATCCCTTAGTAGAGGTAGGTGACATGTCAAGAATCCTGTGGTTGAAGTGCGTCTGCATTTATGCACGTCCATTCTTAGCCTAATTTCTGTTTAAATCTAGGCAGAGACAATTAGGCACTCAATTGGCTCAACAATCTCTCCCTATTTAAATATAAATTATGCTAAGTAAAAATTATTGTAAGTGAGTGCACATCTTTTTCTTACACATAATTATAACAAGGAAATTGACAAAAGAATTCATTTATTGATATATTACAAATCAGTCCATCCCTAGACCATCTAGATTATTTTCAACAATCTTCCTAGCTTCTATAACATCAGGCCTACTCTCAATCACCCAAATCATTTCGTCATACATTTCTCGAGCAATCACTGAATCTATCTTGATTGAGTTCTGAATCCTGATAAGCTAAGGAGTTGTTGCCAGATAAACTCACTTTTTCTTTGAAAGATTAAATCAATGTGATTCGATTGTTGAAAGCAATGGCACCTTTCTTACACTCAAAAACAACATTTGGTGCAGGTGTAACGTGTTTTGTTATTTGTGTTAAAGATTCAGAAGCCATTGTAGTTTGAAAGTTGAAAGATTTGCTTCTTGTTTTGATGAGAATAGAGTTTTGTAAGAGATGTTGAAGATGATAGTAGGTTTGTTTGTAAAAAGTGTTGTGTGTGTTTTGAAAGAATGATAGTTATACCAATAAAAGATTTTATATTGTGAAAAATAAAAACCGTTTGATGTCCGTATTAAATGCGTAGTGGTAAAAACTGTCAAAAACGTAGGCCTTTGACCCTTTGTGCACTGTGTAATCCCGCGAATATTGAGAAAGTAGGTAGCCCTTTTTGAGATAATATGCGAATTAAATATTGAGAATGCTTGTCTTTTAACTTAAATGTAACTATTTCATTACCTTAAAAACATTTAATATTCAAGTTAAAGAATCAATTAAAATCTTTTCTTTATCAAGGATTAATTTGTCGATATTGAGCACACACAACTCAGCGACCAATCTAGTAAAGCTAGGCTCAGCTAGAGGTTTTGTAAAAATATCAGCTAGTTGTAAATCAGCGGGTACAAAATGAAGCTCAACATCAGTTTTTAAAATATGATCCCTAATGAAATGATACCTGATGTCAATGTGTTTTGTTCTAGAATGCAAAACTGGTTGTTTGAACTGGCAATGAAACTTATATCATCACAAAAGATAAACATCTTGTCAAAGAAGATGTCATAATCAACTAACTGACTTTTTGTCTACAACACTTAAGCACAACACCCAACAACACAACAACATACTTGATAACATAGCCACTGGGTTTTGTTTCTTTGTACTTGAACACACTAACTTTCCACCAAGTATTTAACAACCATTTGAAGTACTTTTCCTCAGCAAGTATTTTTATGAAAACCGCAAGTGCGGTTGCGGTTTGGTTTTAATCAAAAACTGCACTAAATCACACCATGCTCACCCTTAAAATAGATATCGAAGCTTTTTTGTGATTTTGATTGAATTTTAAACTAAAAGTTAAGGTAGAGATTTTGGAAAGTTGTGAAAGAAAAGAAGAAATGATGTGCATAATGTGAGATTGAGATAGGGAGATAAATGACTTTTTAGCAAGTGGTCACTTTACATAGACCATGACCGAAAAATTAAATATCGTCAAATATATACATACCGCATTTACCAGATGGATCACCTATGGTTGTTCCGTTCATAAACCATTTCATAATTTATGGAACTTTTCACAACCTTCTCATCATGGATGCCCTAATGTGAACCAAATACATCCGAAAAGCTAACTTTGCTTTCAAATGGGTTATCAAAATTAGTGAAAACTACTAGGAAGAATGAGTTGTAATGTAGTAATCTGATGTCAGTTTCGGACTAATCGTGTTTTCCATAAACCTAGTAAAAGCCCAGATACTGACGAATCCTTGTACGTAATGGAAACAATATGAAGAAAAACATGTATGGAAGTTATAACAGATTAACATCAGAGTAAGAAATACAGTAATGATACAACATGGCTTTAGGATAAGGATAAGTTAGTTAAGGTGACTTTGGAGTACAAAATAATTCACCAGTCAATGCCCAGTTCTCTTGACTGAAAGAGCTTGTCAATGTACATAACGATAATAGTGCATGCCGTGACGTAATTTTGCATCTCAGTCCTTGCAGATACTTCTGTAACAGATAGTAGGAGCAATCAATAACCATAATAAACCAAACAATGATAATTCTAAAATATACATGGCCTATATTAACATGCTTTCAAGAAAAAACTTATCAATCACAACTTGACTGTAAAAAGCCAATCAAATAGCATTCTTCAATCACCGTTCATCAACAAAGTTATTGTAGTTCACACTATTAAAAAGGGAATAGACTTGCTTTTACATTATAAAGATGTAAAATTTTATAGGGCAAGAGGAGACCCTTCCGTAACAGGTTGCTTCGCTTGTTGGAATATTTTCACTAAATAATGTTGACCATGTAACAGGTTCATTCAAATGCCACAGTGACAACCAAACCTTCTATATAATGCTTCCTCAGCTACAAATCTTAATTCTTCTACCGTCCATCGTGAATATTGCTTTATACGTCATCGACAAATTTTATGGCATTACATTCACCCAACATTTTGTATAATTACATACACTCAAGTGCTCTAGTGGTTGAGTTGTTTGTAGTTTGTAGAAGGGATCCCAAGTTCGAATCCTCGGAAGTCCATTTTTGTAGGACCTCACCTACATCCTTTGTACTTCAACGTTTTTTTGGTGTAATATATTTTACCGGGGAAACCCTTTACCCAAAAAAAACATTTTGTATAATTGCTGATTCTAGAGTTGGCAAAATAGGCAGGTTGGCGGACAGTTTGTATAATTGCTGATTCTAGAGTTGGCAAAATAGGCAGGTTGGCGGACAGTTTGTATAATTGCTGATTTTACATTCAAATGCTGACTCCTAGTAATGGTACATCCACAGGTCTCTAAGATGTTAGGAATGGGGGTGTGCAGGGACGGAGGCAGAAAACTTTACCAGCAGGGTCATCATAATTTGCATTGTAAGACTCATAACTGTCATCGATAAGATGTAATAGTTCGAAAGGTTACGTAGGGACCTCATTACTTATACTCCGTACTACAATATAAATCTTTAGGGGTTTGTTGCAACAAACCTGTGATGGGTTTATCATTTCCAAATTTCATGAACAAAACAAATTAATAAATATCAGAATTCAAAGTCTCTTTAGGGGTATCTAATTAAACTGATGATCATCATCTACTTTGCATGCAAAAGAAACACTTTCTTTCATCCTTAGTTTACCTTTGAATAGCAACACATATTCAAAGGAAATCATTGCATATTATAAATCAAAGGAAATCGTTGCTTACTATTCATATATATGCAGATTCAACACGAGTTGCTTACTATAAATCAAAGGAAATCGTTGCCGCATAAACTACAAAGACAACGCCATGTTTGATTAAAAAAAGGTTTGGTCGAGAAAAAATATATAATAAAACCCAGAGCTTTGTTTGTTTATTCAAATCAAATTTGGATTTCGCATTTTTACTTAGTGGAGGTAACCAACCCACACGACAATACTGTGCCTCTTAATCTTAAATTGTAATCACCGGACAGTATGTTATCTCAGTGGGGTCAATATAGTAAATTAACGGGTGATAGTGAACTTCCAATAGTTAAAAATATAGTACTAGTTAAGAATATAGTATTAGTCAAACATCGAGTGGGATCACATGACCGCTCTCCAAGAGCAATGTGGCTCGCCCCCTTGGGTTTTGGGAATAAGGGAATGGTAATAGAAGATTATGGGAACACTAGCGAGTGTTTGGTTTTAAGGGCATGGACCGCATGGTTCTAAAAATAGAAGATCATTTCCACGAACTTGAGGTTTACATTGCTACGAAAGAAGAGATAAGTTCAGAACTTGATCCCCAATATAATTCCACCTTGCTACCAAACCTAAAAAATGATGCGTGACTGCATCCTAAATGCCACCTAAATCATTCTGATTACATGGTTCTTCATTCCTCCAACTTTGAATTAAAATATTGTCTATGTTTAAAGATCAACATGATATGATTCACAAAAGGCATACACCAGTCTATCTTTTTGTTTTTCCTTGTCACAACATCCATAATCACATTAGCAGGAATAATCAACACACTGTCTTGGTGTAATCACATATAGCATGGCATGTTTGCATTTTGCATCAAGCAGATAAACTTCAAAGAAAAGCATGATGTCATTTAGAGCAAAAAACTTACCATCTTCATTAAGCTTTTGAAGAAGTTGTGCCTTTGTGGGAAGGGCGTACATTCCAGCAGCAACAGCTTTCCGTATAGCCCATCCATGATATGGAGAGAATACTTGCCCATAAGCTTTTGATGCTGGATTCTTTAAAGAATTGTCCCTGTCGAAGAAGGCAAAGACACAAATCAGATATAACACATATATCAACGTATCTGGAACCACCCAAACCTTCATTTACCTAACACAAGATCTGTTATCAAGTTTATCTCTAACAAATACAGATTATTAACAAATGTGCATAATCGGCTTTCTGTTCACCTTATACATAACTGTGTCAAAGGAAGGATCCTTTCTATTATAGTTAATCCACACGGTAGTCTCAGTTCTAATACACACTCAGAAAATTATCTGAACAACATTTGTTCCATCACATAAACAACTATGAACAATTAGTGTCTACCTTCTTTACAAGTAATTGAAGTCCTACAATAAGGAGAAGCAGTAAACATTTTGTTATCCGCTGTTGTGCGGAGCTATTGGATTTCAAGCCCAAGGTCCGTGCCTGCTCGGGTTTTGTAGCTATTCGTCTTTAGTTTTGATGTTTGGCAAGGTCTCTCCTGTATATTCTTTCGATGGATCCTTCTTTAAGCCTTCTTCTAATGATTTCTCAGCTTTTCCAAATAAAAAAGTAAACTTGAAAAAGTTTTATATGGGTTGACCCTATGGGTGATAGTTATTAGAATTTACTTTAGGGGCCCTTCTAATCAAGCCAAATACACTTTCGATTAGGTCTTACTTAGATTAACTAGATTATTGTTATGGCTAGGAGGATACATCCTGCGAGTATATAACAGCAAAGTGAAAATTTCCCTTATCTAACTGCTATCAAAAACTTGTTACTATCATTCATCAGGAATATAATTCTCAGGAAGTGAGCCTTTTCACTTATCTAATTGAGAAAGATAGGAAATGTGTGAACTAACTGAGAAAGATAGAAAATCAAATGGCAATTTCCCAATTGATATGTGATGAATGTATGAGCACAATCAACAGGGCAAGCTTAAAAGACATGCTGTCACTAACTACACATTAGATACTAATCTAGAACCACATATATAAAAACATAAGAGATTAGAACTCTCAAATCAGATGATCAGCCGCCTGCCTGATCCTGCATAGCCGCAAGATGATACACCATTTTACTTAGAATTCAAGACATAATAGTTAATATTATCAGTATCTTTTTTCCTCATATCATTTATAGGATCATTTTTTCAACTCTCCCACAATGTTGACGATTTATCTTGTTTACGAAGCCAAATTATTAAACGATTGTGATAAATACTTTCCAATTCAAGAGCATAATTCCATATAACTAGTGAGATGTACAGGAGTGTAATTTTGGTTGTAAAACCAGAGTATAGTTATGTCAAAGGAAGTAAAAAAAAAACATACTCGGAAGAAAGAATCTGATCAAACAAAACCCGAACCATATCCAAGCCGCGTTTAACCCTCAAAAGATTCCTAGTGTGACTACCAGCCTTCCTGACACAATCATTCGCAATATCTTGGTCCATCATAACTTGTAAGGTGGATATGGACTTTGAAATCTCACAAAGATCATTCACCTAATAAATAATAATAATCCATGGATCCATCAAATTAAAAAGTAAAAAGGCAAAGAAAGAAAAAAAAGATTATACCTTTGCAACATAGTCCATTTCAGCGAACTTGAAAGCGATACCAAGGCATCGAAAAAGAGGGGAAACAAGAGAACAGGCGTGAGAAAAGGGGGCTAATTCTAATTCAAATTCAACATGTTGCTGTGAATTGATTGTCATGGCCATGTTGTTAAATGCTTCTGAAATCTTTCTAAGAGGTCTCTCCTCCACATTTTTATTTTTATTATTATTATTGTTGGGATCCATTGATCTCCTTAGTTCCTCCCTTGCCTCTTTCTACTTCTACTTTCCAACTTAACTACAACTATGTCAACTAAAACAAATGTAACACCCAATAACAAAGATTTGTAAAAAAAACACGATCTAAGATTTGATTGATGCTACCTGGCCTGCTAAGTTTTTGACTTTTATATAAGAGTAAATTGCATAAATCGTCCCTTAAGTTTGGTCAAATTGCATGTTTCGTCCCAAACGTTATGAAAGTGCAAGGATCGTCCTATACTTGCACCAAAGGTTTCCCCACAAGGACGATCCTTGCACTTTCGTAACGTTTGGGACGAAATATGCAATTTGACCAAACTTAAGGGACGATTTATGCAATTTACTCTACTAGTAATTAATACTTTTACTCAGGTTATTCTTTAACAGGTGAAGGGTATAAAAGTCAGAAATTTTTTAAAATTAACTGCATTTTTTGTCCTCGTGGTTTGCCGAGTATTTTATTCTTATTCCAATTTTTTAAAAAGTATCGAATCCACTACAAAGTCCGAGACCCGTAAGTCCACATTTTCCGTTGACCGTAGTTCGATAAATTAAGACATGTGACATGACTAAGACACTCTCATCTTATCAATACTACATATAAAACAAATTAGTATCTTTCTTTTCATTCAATACAAAAAATTAAGTAATACAAGTATCGATGCATATTGTACAATCTTTAATGCAAAAGCAAATTAGTATATTTCTTTTCATTCAATGCAAAGAATTAAGTAAGACAAGTATTGATGCACATTATACAATCTTTAATTCAAACAACAAAACTTAATTTTAAGCATTACAAGTTTTAAATCTTGTTTACAACTATTAAATGCACCCACACATCAATCTATATCTACTAGACGAATACCCGTGCATGCACGGAAAATCTCTTGCGGCCGATAATTAACGATATGCAATATTGATAATGTTGTGGCTTTGTACTTGAATGCGAGAAATTCTTAACATAAATGAAATTGCAAACACTTGTAAAATGCAAGAAAATCTTAACTTGTATCAAACAAGACATTCAGTTAAATTGAAAGTGAAACATTACATCATTATGAGATAAAATCTAACAGCACACGTTACTCGTCGTGTAAAACTTCTTGGTACACGACATTTTAGGTGTAGACTCCTCCTTGATCAAACTCTTTTTCTGGTTTGGAGATCAAACATAATGTTTTGAAACCCAGTTCTACCCATGGTTCAATCGGTTCTGGTCGAAAAACAGGTCAAATTAAACCTTTTTTATATTTTCAAAACTCGTTTTCCGATAGCGACCTCGTGTACCCGCGCATAGCGGCGGAAATTCATGACAGCGACCTCGTTTTCGGCAGCGATTCCCGGTGGCAGCTTCTAAGTGTTTATGTTTCTGTGTATTTTTTCATGCAATTGTGATCCCTATTTATAGGGGATTTACCAAACCCTGGTCAATGAAAATTATGAGAGATTAATGGGTCCACCAATGAGTCAATTAATTAAGAAGGACAATCAGTTTCGATTGATCGATTGTACATATTAGTTTCGATAGCTATTATTAATTCGTAGGTTACAATGAATTTAATTTTCCATTGTTTCTTAAAATGATCAATCAATTAATTAATGAGGCAATCAGTTTCCGTTTTGACTGAGTGTACATATTAGTTTCGTTTGCCATTATTAATTCGTAGGTTATAATGATTTTAATTTTTCCATTGTTTCTTAAAATGAGCCAATCAATTAATTAATGAGGCAATCAGTTTTGTTTGACTGAGTGTACATATCAGTTTCGTTTGCTTAAAAATTAAATTTTTTTAATATTCATAGGTTATAATGATTTTGATTTTTCCAATGTTTCTTAAAATGACTCAATCAATTAATTAATGAGGCAATCAGTTTCGTTTGACTGAGTGCACATATCAGTTTCGTTTGCTATTATTAATTCGTAGGTTTATAATATTTAATTTTTCAATGTTCTTAAAATAAGATTTTTAACTTTCTAGATTTCAGTTTTTCTGGATTTCTAACTTCAACATTTGGTAAATCTCTTTATAAGAAGTGAGAGAAACCTTAGAAAGTTAGTTAATGTGCATAAAACAGATTAGTGATGCCTATAAACAAAATAAGTTGCCAGCCTAGAAAATAAGTTGCCATCATATAAAAAGAAAACTCATAACCATGACTAGATTTGCAGATATTTAATCAACCAATGAACGAAATAACCTACCTGGAAAATACATGTGACTGCAACAATAAACATGGACCATTTGACAAATTGAGCTACACCAACATCAACTTCTCCGTCATCTGATATAATATATTTTCGCACCAGCCAATATCCAAAAGCAGCTCCGAAGAGAATAATACCAAGCACAGCAAAAACAAAAGCCTGCAAGAGTAGAGGTCATAAACAATAAGCCAGTTTCGAACAAAAAAGTCATGGGCCACACAAAACGTGCACACATAAGCAACTAACCAAATTTTTTATTAAATTGCAAGTTCTGTATTAATCTGTTTTTTAGAACAGAGTAGTAAGATTTTTATTACAGAGGACAAAACAATTGACCAAACTTTTATTACAATGCGAGCTCTGTATTACTCTGTTTCAAAAAGGTTATAGTGAGAGGTACAACACCATAATGACCAAAACTGAGCAAGATAACACATTCTATTGCAAAGTAGCTAACAATGCGGAAAGGAAGGACTTACTGGGTTCTGGATTTCTTGACTTATCCCAAAGTTTAGAAGAAGTGAATTGATAACTTTTGAGAAGTAATCTATCACAAAAGATCCTGCTCCAAGCTGAAAGATATACAAAAGACCATGTCAAAACAACACATCTTATATTAACACAAAACATTCTTAGCAGACCTATACGCAGTTACTCTGTGATATAAAAATCCATAAAGAATGATATAAAAATAACTTGAAAAACGAAGGCTAATGATGTCAAAGATTGTAATACAGGGTAGTTCTTTTTCCTTCCATTTTCAATTAGTCAAGTAGAGTGATGAATTCAAGCATTTGAGTAATTCAATGGCTGTATAACCATATAGATATATTAAATCTAAGCATGATATTACAAATAACCAATTAAGTGTGCCCAAATGGTACCTTAGTGCAATCTCTAGACATGCTATCTATTTTAGAAAACCTTTTTTTCGATTTAGAGGAACGTGTGCTTTAGATACAGATACAAAGCAAACTGCAAGGAAAAAGACACTTACCACTGAAACCATTATACCAAAGTAAAAGGTGTTCTTCCTACCAGTCGGCAGCAATTTCCTTGCCTGTTGAACAACAGATATAATATAAATTAGAAATTAGTTCATCATGATTGATAGCAAATAACTTTTTCCTCCAATCTGACAGTCTAAAGTAAGAATTTCAGCTGATAATCAACGATTTCTGAATGTGCCAGCATGATACAATGTTGATTTAGAAAGGGAGAAAACAACATCCTAGATTCAACCATGACGTGTTCAAACAATAATAAATGACAGTTTAATTGTAAGTGAAAGAGAAACATGTACCTGAAAAAGAAGTATGAGAACAACAGCTAAGACTCCAATTGCCATAGAACTGGTATAGTAAAAGGGAACCTGAAACTGGAGTCGCAATTGTGATCCTTATTTATAGGGGATTTACCAAACCCTAGTCAATGAAAATTATGAGAGATTAATTGTCCCACCAATGAGTCAATCAATTAATTAATGAGGCAATCAGTTTCGTTTGACTGAGTGTACATATCAGTTTCGTTTGCTATTATTAATTCGTAGGTTATAATGATTTTAATTTTTCCATTGTTTCTTAAAATGAGTCAATCAATTAATTAATGAGGCAATCAGTTTCGTTTGACTGAGTGTACATATCAGTTTCGTTTGCTATTATTAATTCGTAGGTTATAATGATTTTAATTTTTCCATTGTTTCTTAAAATGAGTCAATCAATTAATTAATGAGGCAATCAGTTTCGTTTGACTGAGTGTACATATCAGTTTCGTTTGCTATTATTAATTCGTAGGTTATAATGATTTTAATTTTTCCAATGTTTCTTAAAATAAGGATTTTCAACTTTTCTAGATTTCTAGTTTCAACATTTTGGTAAATCTCCTTTAGGCTGGATGGAGTGGTGGTGGTAAACCCACCTGACACATCAGCGCCACATCAGCTTTCTCTCTCCAAATAAAACTCACCTTTCAACCGTAATAAGAACTCACCTTACCACTAAAACTCACCTTTCATTAAAATACCCACTTTATATAAAATATACCCCACTAAATATTAATACACACTCACAACCAAATTAAATATATTATATATTAAACATGGGGGCCCACTTTTTTAAACTCACCGTGAGGTGAGTATCTCACTTATCAACCAAAAAAATAAGCCAAACTCACCTTGATAATGTTAACTCACCTAGGTGAGTTTTGCCACCGGCGTGGCACTCGCGCGCGAGTGGGAAACTCACATAGGTGAGTTTGCACCCACTCCGTCCAACCTTATAAGGAGTATATATATCTATACTATGTAATAAAATAAGTTTTTTTAGAAGTCTTTAAAGCTCACCAATTAATTACCGCATTAAAATTTCTAATGTGGAATTCCTTATTTACATCACTTTGTACAATACCCTAAAGCACAAACTATGTGGTTTAATGCCATTAATCGGTTCCACAAAACTCTTTCATGTGTCTCTTTTAATTCATAAATGCATTCCAAAAATAAATTGATCTCTTCTCCAATGTCAAACCATTCAAAATCAAAACCAATTCAAAATCATCTCTACAAATCAGTTTCGATTGTACAATAATATCAACCCATTCAAAAAACCTTATAAAAATAAACCCATACCAGGTAATTTCGAATTGCATAAATCAATTCTACAATTAATGTCAACCGAATCTTCCTCTACACGCCTCCCTTCTTTATCAGTTTTAAAATACACTACCCTTCTTTATCAATTGCCAGTTTGAAACTAAAAAAACACCACTCACAACATTTTTGATTCTTATATATCTCTTTTGATGGATATTTTTAGGGTTTGGATTTAAATCCTGTAGTAAAACTGTTTTGATGTGTTGTTTTTGTTTATGGTTTCGGTTCAGTTTATAGTATATTTGGCTTTGATTAAATTCTTCAAAAAATGATAATTTTCTTTTTTTATTATGCTGGTTGAATGCAATCATCGCATCTAAACATTCGTAGGTATCAATTTTTATGTATGTGTTGATCATCATCATCGGGCATCATGTTTGATTTCAACTTAGGTATTGATTTGTATTTATTAGTCGGTTAGTACGAAATCCTAAACACCCCTTTAGGTTCGGGTGATGCCTATAAGAAATCCCGGATGTATTAATAGTTCTTTCAAGTTGTCTGTTAATGCACTTTTCTTTATTTTTAGGTTCAGGTGATGCGTGTAAGGAATTTCATCTTTAATTTGGGTCTTAGTCCCGGTGTTATGAACGGAATGCACGTATTTTTTGAGTTCTGTGCAAATGGAATTCTCATAGATCGGTCCGTAAGTGTTGACATTATAAAAAAATAATTAGAAGTTATTTTTCGGTTTATACGGATATTAATTAATTAGGTTCATCTGAGGTCACTTGAGGATCAAAAAATGTATATTGCTATTTAGCCTTTTAGCAATA
>BQNB010072948.1:0-23299 GCA_026074375.1 Tanacetum coccineum
ACTTGTGTTTGCTAAATGATTAGTGATTTGGAATTTAAGTGCGGTTTTAAAAAGGTTTAAAAAATTAATAGTCATTAGAATTAATGCAATTTAAATACTTGTCATTTATTTTAAAAATCATTTTACTTTACTTGTCATTTAATTTCTTGAAACTTGTTTTTTTTTGGATTTTAATTCGTTAAACCTAAGCCCGCACTTGATGAACATTTCACGTCACTTAGCAAACATTTTCGTCATTTATATCTTTTAAATCAAATTTAGTATAATCTTGTAGTTTTTAATCTTAGAATTAAAATTAGTTTAATTTTTGGTATAAAAATAGTTTAAAACAAAAACCAACATATTTGCCATTCAAGCATCAAACGAAACATTCTCGTGAATTTCAATTCATCTCTCGCCATGGAAACGACATTCGGAAGATAGACTATTATTTTTTTTCTAAAGTGATTTTCTTATCTAATGGGATACTCTCTATACTATTACTATTTGGTATTTTATATATTTTATTATATATATATTTATATCGAATCAGTTACAATTGCATAAATGTTATGTTTAATATTAAGTTTGAATTAATAAATAGATCTCTTTTTGTTAAATTCAAATATGCTTTTGAACTTTGACTATTTCATTTTAAGTTTTGAAATAAGCTATGTATATACGGGAAACTTGAGAGTTTTTGAAACCTAAGGTCCGTGAGTCCCGATACTAGTCTCTATAGGGTGTCAAAAGCTCGGTCACTTAGCCGCAAGGTTGGGATGATCTCGCCTTCAAACTCATTATTCTTGAGTGGAACGTGAAAACATAGAATTTTGCAAAACGTTGATCCATGGTTGAAATTCAAAATAGCACATTCACCTAAGATATAATAATTGACGGGAGTGAAAAGTTCACAAGTTGCAAATATGAGTAGTGTTAGCATCTTAACTGATATTTAGCGATGATTTTGTTTTAAGCTTGGTTTGGAGCAAGTGAAAAGTCGGGGACGATGAATTTATCCTTTTTGGGGCATTCTCGGATCGAAATGCATCTTGTTCTATGATCCTTAACAGTTACAGAAATAACGAAAGTCAGAATATTCTAGGTAGTTGCTAAAAAAAATAGAAAAAAGTTTTGAAAAATAGGAAATGGGGTGTTTTATAGCTTATGACTTCTTAACTCTCCCCACAAAAGTCTTTGCTACTTTCCAAAGATTTAGTTTGGGGAAGTTTTAAGGTATTTGGTTTTAGGGCATATAATATTACGCGAGGACACGACAGAATCACATTAGAATGGGGAATTTGATATGTGAGAAATCACAATATCCTTTTTTATAACAAAAATGGGGGGACCCTAAATGATTAAATAGTGCAAATAAATGCTTGTATATTGCTTGTTTTTGTCATTTGTGATGTGTAGGTACGGATATCGCAAAAATCACAAGAAAATGGTCAAAACTGGACAAACACAAACACGGGAACGGATAAAGTGTACAAGAGCCGAGAGTTTCTAGCAAAGATCAACAAAGTCAACCTTGGTCAACCCTTGGTCAACCCACAAAAAGACAAAACCCTTAAAATCCCAAAAATGTCCTTAATATTAACACAATTTCACCAAAAGTCCCAAAAACCCTAACATCGTTAGTCCATAACTAACGGTTTTTAAATGTGTTTTATTAAACCTTTACCAAAGCCCAAAAATTTCCCCGGCCCAATCCCTTTTTACACAAACTCGAGCCCAAGTCAACGTTTTCAAAGACAGGGTCAAACAAAACAGGATATCTTAAAGTTGGAGATGGAGATGGAAATTCCTCGTTCCGGAGATGTCAAGTAAATAACCGAAAGCCAAGACACGACCTACACTTGTTATGATGTTATAAAGGCCTCATAATGGTGTCAAAGCTTCCGCAAACTCTGATGTCAAGTATTCATTCACAAGTGCACAAGATGGCAATACATTACAAGATGATGTAAGATTATGTTTGGGCGATGATCTCAAGAAAGCTCAAGATCACTGTCAAAGACAAGCGCAAGATGACTCAAAAGATTCCTATCATAAATGTACAAGAGATCAAGTGCCTACGAGCTAAAGACTGAAGTGATAAAAGTTTGGTATTTTCAGGGGTGACCTCCCTTAGGGGGAGATTGTTAGATATTAGAAAAAGACTCGGTCACCCCGTGTATTTTACTGTTTATCATAGCTCGTAGTTTAATAGTTTATAGTACGTTTTTCGGTTTTAAGTCGGGTACTAATACCCGGTATATTGTAAGTGCTATATATAGTCTCTTCCAACTTTGGAAGAGACAAGCTAGTCATAATTCATTTCACAAAAGAAAACACTTTTAAAGTATTGTACTCAACTTTTTACTCAATGAAATCTTAGTTTATTTTGCAAAATGTGTTTTCACTATTTGTGTTCTTATATTTCAAAAGCTCTTATAAACTGTTTCATAAGCTCATACTACACTTAAGCTACTAAAAGCTCATCAAATACTTGAATTCTAAATGGAATTGGATGGCTGCTTATAGAATTCAAGTAGGTATTAGTGCTTGAGGGTCAAGCTTTAGGATTAGACTAGGTATTGGAATTAAGCTTAAGCTATAAGCTTAAGCTGCTTTAATAAGCTCTATTAAGAGCAACTCACCTCTGTTTAGCTGAGGTGGAGGTACTCTCCTCTTTTCCTTTGTTATTTACTTTCCTGTCTGTTTATAATCTTAGTAGTAATCTGCATAATAGCTTAAACTGTTTGTTAGTAGCTTATTGTTGTTAATTTTAGCTTAAACTTGCTTATTATCTTTGTTTAGTGCTTATTTAGTTTAAATTCTAGCTTAAATCTTAATCTGCAAGTGTTAGTTTTAAAACAGTTAAAAATACCAAAAATATTAGCATAGTGTATTAGCTTATTGTTCAGGCTTATTTGATTATGAAAAGTTGTTCATTAAGTTTACAATAAGCTTAATATTATCTGGTATTTGAAGTTTGATCCTTAGTTCTCATTTTTATAAGCTGAATATGTATTTAAGAGATTTAAAGGGGTGTTTGGTTCAGGCAGTACTAACTCAAGTTAGTACTGCTTGAGACCATTTGGTCCTTTAGATTAATTTTAAATATCATATTAAGGTTTATAGGATTAGATTTTAAGGTCTTTGTTAGATTTAATCAAGTTTTCAAAAGTTTGTTAGTAGTTGTTAGCATCTGTGATCACAGGTTCAGATTAATATGCATTTTGAGCTCTAGTTTGTTCTTGCTACTTTTGTTAATCATTTTGTTCTAGTTTTAGTGTCTATTAAGTGTAGAATACATGTCCTTTAGTATGCACTACAGGTTTTGAGTTTTGATTTAAGGAAGTCAAATGCATCAGTATTCTAAAAACAGCTAAAAGGCCAAATCTAGCTTAAAATTCAGTAGGTTAAAGATAAAATTAGCTTTTAATTTTTAGTATACTAGTAGATTTTAGGCTAATCTTCATTTGTTTAAACTTATTTTAGTCTAAAAAGCTTATTTGGTAATCTGTTTTTAGCTTACAAATTAGCAATTTGTCTTTTCAAAATCCAAAAGTTAACTCAGCACACTAGGTGTAATAAGCAGTTTTTAATTGACTTTTTCATTGGTCATTTGATTTTCAAACTTTGTTTTAAAAGCTGATTTAAATAGTCTTTTGGTTTAGCTTTCTATAAATACAAGTCTCTTTGCCACAAGGATCCATTTGCTTATTTGAAATTAAGCTTAAAATTGCCTCCAGGGACTGTTTGGTTAACAGTTGAATCAAAGTGCTTATTAGAGATTTTTAGCTTATAGCTTGTAGTTTTAGCTTTATTCCTGTTCAATCTAGCTTATTAGGTTAATCTTCAGTAGTGAATAGCTTATTCAGGTCAATTTTTAGCTTATCTTGCATTTTCTTAAAAAATCCAAAAACATAGTTAATCTATGCAAGTAGTCTTTTCAGTTAGCTTTTTAAGTGCTTACTTAAATTTCAAAATGCATTTTGTTTGCAGTTTTAAGTAGCTTTTTAATAAGTCTTTAAGATAGTATAAGCTAGTAAGCCACAAGGTTCCTTTAGCTTAGTTAAAAATAAGCCCAAAGTTAGCTGTTTGTCTGTTTGGTTTTTAGTTTTAAGAAAAGTGCTTAATCACCTTTTCAGCTTATGGCTATTAGATTTTGCTTAATTCTGGTTTAGCTGTGCTTATTTAGTTAGCTTTAGGGTAATAGTAGCTTATTGTACTTAGGTTTAGCTTATTTGATTCCCTAGTTTAACCAAAAAGCCAAAAAGAAGTGACGTCTACCCTATATTAAAAAAAATGATAATGGAAAATGAAAAAAAATATATATAATAAATATAAACTGTGGGCTGATAAAAGTTTGTTGTATCTTGCCTCAGCCACACCGAGTTACAAAAAAAAAAGCTTCTAAAAAAATCCCATAGTAAAGAAATAATCCGAGCCTGATAAAAGATTGCTGCAACATGCCGGCTCACAACCAGTGTTGCAGCCTTATAAAAAAGTCGAGGATACAATTGCATATATTTAATATTAAGTGTGAATAAATAAATAAAAAGATCTCTTTTTGTAAATTCAAATATGCTTTTGAATTTTTGGCTATTCTATTTATAAAGCTATGTATATTACGAGAAAAACCTGAGAGTTTTTAAACCTAAGGTCCGTGAGTCCTGATACCAGTCTCTGTGAGTGTCAAAAGCCTGGTCCACTTTAGCCGCAAGGTTGGGATGTGCCCGTGAGACGAAAAGTCGCTACATGGGATGTATCTCCAGCCTTCAAAACTTATTATTCTCACGTGGAACAATGAAACATAGAATGTTGCCAAAACGTAATCCATGGTTGAAATTCAAAATAGCACATAACACCTAAGATTATAAATTGTCGGAGTGAAAAAAGTACAAATTGCAAATAATGAGTAAGTGATAGCATCCAATACTTGTACTTAACGATGATTTTGTTTTAAAGCTTGTTTGGAATAAGTGAAAAGTCGGGAATGATGAATTTATCCTTTTTTATGGCATTTTAGGATTAAAGTGCATCTTGTTCTATGATCCCAATAACGGAAGTCAATCAATGTTAGTTAGTTGAATAATAAGTGGATAGTGAAAAACTACAAAAAAATAGTGGTGGATGATTTAACGGTAAAAAATGGGGGCTAATTCAACACTGTTTGATTCTTAAAACTCCCATGATGAACACTTAGCTACTTTTCTAGGTTATTAGTCGAGGGGGATCGAGATTCTTGGTTTTGTAAGTGTTTACTTCATAACATTGCGTAGGACAGAACGGGCAATACTTAGTAGGGGGAATTTGGTATTCGCTATTTTATACATATCTTCTACCATAGATAAAACGAGAACCCAAAAGACCAAAACATAATTAAAATGGCAAAATAAAATGCCTTGTTATTTTGGTGGATTGTGTATATGCATGGTACGAAAAATCAAAAAAAGGACAAAATAAAAAAGAGAAAATGAACTAACCGAGCACTGAGATTTGAAAATAAAGCGCGAGAATTCGAGTCTGACGGTGCCATCATCTTTTATTGGGCCGACCCGACTTTATTTATATGGGTCGGACCGACCCATATTTATAATAGGCACAAAGTTTAAGAATGTTAAAAAGTCAAGCCCAAGTCTAGCACCCGGCTCAGCAGTAGAGCCTTATGGCTACTAAGCAAGAGATTTGATAATCTTTGAATCTTGGCCCACCAACAGTTGTGCAAATCGTGAAGCCCCTTATGCAAAGTCCAAATAAAAAAAAAGTTAACCTACACTATTGGCTATAAAAAGAAGAGAAGCAGCAAAGAAAAAGCATATACATCTTTACATCTTTTTTTTTTTGAGCAATCACGGCCGCATCTACCTTTCCTTGTTTTTTTAGCATGTAAAAGTAATTTAGCATAAATTTCAGTTTTTCATCTATTTAGGTTCGAGAACCAACATTTCCTCTAATGAAGTCAACTTTTAGCTTATTAATGGAAAAGTTTAAGGTTTGTGTCCTTTACTTCTCATTGCTTATTTCTACTCTTTTTTTTATGTTCGTTTGTCATTTAGCTTATTTTCGGTTAGATCAAATCTCGAATAAGCTGATTTGTGCTTATTTCGAGATTTGATTTATCATTCATCTATTCGGTTTAAGCTTCTCTCAATGGCTTATGTCGGATGAGATTATTAAATTTAAGTTGGTAGCTTACTTTCTTTTAGCTTATTTCATTTTGCTTAATTCTTACTAAGGCTCGATTCGAAAGACACAAAAAGGGTGCGACGAGTATTGAGATACTTGGCTGCAATCAATAAGCCTTTGACAGAACCTTACTTTTCGAGAGCATAGTTTTTTTAGCTTAACTCCTAGTGTACAAATTTCTTAATATCCGAGTAGTAATGGAACATTTAGATTGAAAATTTTTTAATTTTGTAGGTTTATTAAGTTAGATTTCTAGTATAAAAGGTTTAATGAGATTTGCCTATTTAGTTCTCAGTTTCACATTTGATTTTTTTAGAAAAGTTAAGTGGTTAGTTTGTTGGGTCAAGCCCAACTGTTTTGTTAAAAACATCAATGTATACAGACTTGCAAAACTGATTAGCAATTTTACTCGAACACATTTTATAATTTTTGGTTTAATTAAAAGTTTTTAATATGGTTTTCGAAAATAAAAATATTAGTGTAGATAAATTAGATTTATAAAGTTGGTCCAAATTATTTATATTGCTTAAACAATTTTCTTGTTTAATGATGACCGGTCCTACACACGAGGCATGGAGCTTAAGGGTCGTATTAAGCTAGTTTAACTAGTTTTATTAGATCGGGGTGGTTTATAATCGATTTGGTTTTTTCGTCATAAGTTTTTATTTTTTTTATATCAATTTCAGATAAAATTTTATTTTATACGGTTTAGCCGGCTTTCGGTTCTAAATCTTATTCTTTGTGTTTTTGTTTTTCCATGAGGAGTAGGTAGAGTAAGGAGTAGCAGAACGGGGAATCATTCAATATTAATATCTTATTTTTTTTTATTTTTTTTCTTTATTTGTTGTTGGTTCGTTCCTTTCTTTTTCGTAAGATAGTAGCAGACTTAAAAATGAAAGTGCGGCATATTTGGAATTTTTGTCTCATGCTAATTTTCAAATTAACTAGATTATGAGGTAGAAAAGGAGAACAGTAGGATGAGATCTTTTATTTTGGAATTCGATTCGGTTTATAGTTTTTTTTAGTTATGGCGTTATGGATCGGGATTTGGATTAGTTTGGTTTTATTTCGCTCGCATTATGGAGTATGTGTTCATATCATATGTCTTCGGTCAGCCTGAGCTAATTCTTGTTTCATACTCTTCTTATCTCTTTTATTTATTTATTTTATGCTTATCACCATTTTTAGCTAGTCAATATATTGTTGGCTTTGGTTTGTTACCGTAGCGAGTTAAGCCTATTATTGTTAGATTAGTTTTCATGTTTATTAGCGAGTAGATTACTTGTGTTTGCTAAGTGATTAGTGATTTAGAATTTAAGTGCGGGTTGTAAAAAGGTTTAAAAAATCAATAGTCATTACAATTTTCCAATTTACATACCGTCATTTACTTTTAATGCAATTTAAATACATGTCATTTATTTTTAAAAATCATTTTAACTTTACATGTCCATTTAATTTCTTGAAACAGTGTTTTTTTTTAGATTTTAATTCGTTAAATCTAAGCCCGCACTTGATGAACATTTCACGTCACTTAGCAAGCATTTTCGTCATTTATATCTTTTAAATCAAATTTAGTATAATCTTGTAGTTTTTAATCTTAGAATTAAAATTATTTAATTTTTGTAATAAAAAAAGTTTAAAACTTGGAAAACCAAAACCAACATCTTTTGCCATTCAAGCATCAAACAAACTATGCTCGGAATTTCAATTCATCTCTCGCCGTGGAAACGACACTCGGAAGATAGACTATTATTTTTTTTCTAAAGTGATTTTCTTATCTAACGGGATACTCTCTATACTATTACTATTTGGTATTTTATATATTTTATTATATATATATTTATATCGAATCAGTTTTTGGCGCCGCTGCCGGGGAGAGGTGTAGCGATTTTTACGAATGTTTGTGTTTCGTGAGGCCTGAAGACTCTTTCTTCGGGAATTTATTTTCGTACTTATAAAAAAAAAGAAAAGAAAGAACCCAAAAATGTTTTTCTTTTATCTTAAAAAATAAAAACTGAAACATATTTTTCTTTCTTAATTTAATTTTTTTTCATTATGTATTATTTGAAAAATCTATACAATATTCTTCTCTAATCCTCTAATCCTTTAATTCTAATCTCTATACCCTCTTATCATTTAATCTTTTTCTCTTTACCTTCTTGTTTATTTAATTTCCTTTTCTTATCCTCTAAAATTGTTTAATTCTTATGGCGTTCCATTCGACTATCGTTTAAATCCCCTTTACGGCGATTAGAGAATGTTCCGTCCTTGTGAGCTTGTATAAATAATCATGTGGTTGTTCAAAAGGAGGTCTCATAGACAAGTTCGTTCGTGATCCTAATAAAACGCCCGACTCGTCTCAACGACCTCCTATAGTTTGTGTGAAGTGTGGAAACCCGGTTGAAGGTCCATCTTGTCAAGGATGTGCTCTATGGCGGAAGAAATTAAAGGAAGATTGGTTTACAATTTGTCATGAAAATGGAATTAAACAGACCGGACTAAAACACTTCCGAGTCAACCGATGACTATATACCCAACGTTGGTTAATGCTCCACGAGAGCCATACGTTATCAAACCAGGACCCCGGTTAAAATTCCTCCAAATCCTCCTCAAATTAACCACAATTGTTTTGTTTTATTACGAGTGTGGTGAATCGTAGATGAATCCTTTTGATCAACAATGCACTTGTAAAGTCTTGTGGGAAAGGTGCTCTAATTGTTATAATTGTCCACCGAAGCTCCGAATAATCTACTAATCCGGATCCATGCAATCAAACCCTTGATGAGCTCCTACAGACTTGCCAAGTTTTGATACGACGTTCTTAAAATTCCAAAAAAGAAAAATTCATTACCTTAGCGTTCAAACCTAACTTTGGTTTTTTTTTTATCGATGATTCTTCTAACGTTTTCAACCCACCTCCGCAACCCCCCCTAATCTATCTTGTGATTTTGCTGGAACGATTGCTCGTATATTCACTATTAAACACCTCAAGATCCGTTTATCCTACCGAAACCGTGTTACCATCAAGGCTTTAATTTCCCGCCAGATTTTCGATGATTTTCAAAACAATATATTATGTTTGAAAATGCGGGGGTCCTCCATAATACGTTTCAATGTCAACCGTGAATGTGAAGACTATTATCATGAGCAAAATCCGTGCATGATTTCTAATTCTTTTCGGTTTTGACCAATTTCAAACCCTTAACAATATACCGTCAATCATCTTATCTCAAAGCATAAAATATGCTTTCTCAACTCTTCAAAATAAGCTTATGAGCAAATGACATCCATATTTGAAAGGGTTGGCCAATTTATAAAAAAGAAGCAAAAAAAAAGCTAATTAAGAAAAAAGAGCAAGCGCTAAGATCGATATGGAAGATTCTCCGTTTTGCTACATGATGAGCGATGACGAAGAAATTTCTAGTCCCTTTGAAAGAATTTATTTTTGAACTTCTCCGAGTGTTTTGCAATCACACCCGATTCACCAAAAACGAACTCTCTCATAATGGAGGATGAGCATCTTGACACTATTCTGGAAACGGAATCGGACGAATTAATAAAGTCTAGTGTCGAGGACCTTGTCCAAATCCCAAGTGAGTCCGAAGATTCTTTCGAAGGTGAGTGTGATTTGCCTCCCGTTTTGATGAATCTTCAAAGAATCATGATCTTTACTTTCTCTAACCCTCTCTATTCGTATATCAATGAAGATTTTACCTCGAGTGATGAGATACTTTTCGAAAGGACGTTCCAAATTAGACTTTTAAAATTTTCACTAATCCTCTCTTTGATACTTGATAAGAAATCACTTCCACTTAGGTTGATCAAATGAAGATGAGGTGTTATAAAATACCATTCAATTCCACCGGGAATTGAAAATCTTGTTATAAAGCCAAATTCGATCTTTTTAGACACTTTGCCTTAATCGAGATAACTTCGATAAATGAATCTCAAAAAGAATAGATTCTCTCTAGATGAGTACTCCGGGAACTCACTCTCCCACTCAATTTCCACCGGAATTAGGATGATATCAACCTTGATCCGGATGAGATATTTTGTTTTTGGAAAGTTTGCTTTACGATAACTCTTCTCCCCCCGCCCTCCGGAAAATTAATCTGAAGTTTTCTATCGAGTCTTTCTCTCCATCTCCTATCCCGTCGAGATATGACCTCTCCTACTCATTATGGAGGAGACAACATTTATCTTGATGGTGAGACTCAATACCACCGTGGGTATTGAAGAGGTTAAGATTTCGACTCGGAAGATGACGAAAAACTCTACCTCCCTACCCGAGTCGTATCATTCATGTTGATTATCCCGATTCGGGAGATACAACCATAGATGTGGTGGAATGACATCCCCGTTGATGAGCCAAATATTTTGCCCACCCATACCCCCCTACAATTTGGATTTTAACTTCATTCCATTCTAATGATCTCGGATCCGATATGTGATGGTTCTTCTCCTTCTGAGATATGAAACTAAGATTTACGATCCGTGTTATGCCCATTGAGTCCGAATCCGACGAGACTCTTGCTATCTTTCTTCCCGTGATTAATCACTCTACTTCAACTTTTTGGAGGGGGGGGGGGGGGGGGGGGGGGGGGGGGGGGGGGGGGGGGGGGGTCCGAAAATTGAAGACAAAGTTTTTCAATCACGTGTTCTTGCTTATAAGGAGAAATCATCTTCTTCTCCATCACATCGGGGGCTTGAAAAGCTTCCAATCTTTTTATCATAAAAAGCCCCCGATGTTGATTTCTAGAGACAACACTCCAAATTTGGGTGTTCGTCATCCCCATTTCTATCCCCTTGACAAGCTTCAAGTATGGGGGATTGGGATCAAGCAAGTGACCTAAAATAAGCGATTTGTGGAGGTACCCTATGTTTTATCCTAGTATTATATCGTAGTATTAGTATGCTAGCTTAGTAGTAATGTGAATAATGTTTGTTGTTGATAGTAGACTCTCGCGCTCTTCTATTCTCGATTGCTTGTGGTTTTTGTGGTTTATTGTCCAGTATTTCCCGGATTGTGATGACTCTTGTGCTCGCGTTTATGTCCTTCATTCACTCTAGCTTCACATCCTCAGCTTCATTTTGGGAATCCAAAACCTAAGCTTTACGACTAAACTTTAATCTTTAGCATAATTCATAAACGTCTTTAGTATGATGTAGGTACCCCTTAAAACATTGAGGACAATGTTTAGTTTAGTATGGGGGATCTTTCGATTTTGATTATCGCTGCATCCGTGTTCACATGTAAGTCCCGTTTTTACTACCAAAATATTTTTGAAAAATACCAAAAAAAAAGAATAGAAAACTAACAAAATTACAAAAAAAAAAAAATATGGGTGTTTTTGTCATACTATTTTGACTTACCTGCTGTAAAAATGAGAATAAATTTGGACCCCGACGAGCGTCGTTGAGCTCTACTTGTTCTAACTTTAGACTAAGCGTTCGCGAATATTCCGCGAAGAACGAAAAAATGATAGTGTTAATTATAAGATGGGATGCCTGAAAGCAAGGATTATATGGAAATCTAAAGAGCTCATGTAACGTAATTTGATAGCCTGTTATCTCCCATAAGCTACTTAACCTGTTTAAATATCCGTGCGTATTTTATGGAGATTAAACATAAATCCAATAATTTTATAATGTAGTAAAAATAGCAAAACTTTAGTCTTATTTCAAACTATACTTGAATTTTTCAAAAGACTCTACCCTATATTAAAAAAAATGAATGATGGAAAATGAAAAAATATATATAATAAATATAAACTGTGGGGCTGATAAAAGTTTGTTGTATCTTGCCAGGCTCCACAACCGCTGTTAGCAACACACAGCATAACATGCCCTTCTAAAAAAAGCCTATAGTAAGAATAAAATCCGAGACCTGATAAAAGTTTGCCGCATCTTGCCGCTCACAACCGATGTTGCAGCCCCCCCCACCCCGAGTGTAACCCCCCCCCCCCCCCCCCCCACCCACCACGCCCCCACCCCTCCCTCCCCCCCCCCAGCAGCCGTCTAAAAAGTCGATGTTTCAATTGCATAGAGTATATAAAATTACAATGTGAAAATATAAATAAAAAATACCTCGTTTGTTAAATTCAAAAATGCTTTTGAATTTTGGCTATTCTAATTTTATAAGCTATGTAGATACGGAAAACCTGAGATTTATTAAACCTAAGGTCCGTTGAGATCCTGATACGAGTCTCTGGTGAGTTGTCAAAATCCTGGTCACTTTAGCCGCAATGTTGGAAGTGCCGAGACGAAAGTCGCTACATGGGATGATCACGCCTTCAAAACTCATTATGTCTCAAGGTGGAACTGAAACAGAAGAATTTGCAAAACGTTAATCCATGTTGAAATTCAAAATAGCAACATACACCTAATATATAATAATTGCCCGGAGTGAAAAATTTACAAACTGTAATATGATTAGAGTTAGCATCTATACATGTACTTAACGATAATTTTTGTTTTAAGCTTGGTTTGGTATAATAAATGAAAAGTCGTGAACGATGAAATTATCCTTTTTTGGCATATTAGGATTAAAGTGCATCTTGATCTTGATCCCAATAAAGGAAGTCAATCAATGTTAGTTTAGTTGAATAATAAAGTAGATAGTGGAAAAATACAAAATAATAGTGGTGGTTGATTTAACGGTAAAAATGAGGCTTATTCAAACTTTTGATTCTTAAATCTCCCTTGATGAACACTTTGTTACTTTTCAAGGTTATTAGTCGAGGGGGATCGAGATTCTTGGTTTTGTAAGTGTTTACTTCATAACCTTGCGTGATGAACACGACAATTCACTTTAGCCAAGAGAGAATTTGGTATTTCGCTTTTTATAATATCTTTACCATTAAAAAACTAACCCAAAAGACCAAAAACATATTAAAAATGGCAAATATATGCTTGTTTTTGTGTTTGTGTATGTGCAGGTACGAATATAAAAAAAGGACAAAATAAAGAGAAAAATGAACGAAACCGAGCACAAGATTGGAAAGAGCGCGAGAATTCGAGTCTGACGGTGCCATCATCTTTTATTGGGCCGACCCGACTTCATTTATATGGGTCGGACCGACCCATATTTATAATAGGCTCAAAGTTTAAGCATGTTAAAAAGTCAAGCCCAAGTCTAGCACCCGGCTCAGCAGTAGAGCCTTATGGCTACTAAGCAAAAGAATTGATAATCTCTTGGCCCACCTAACTTTTGTACAAACGTGGAAGCCCCTTATGCAAAGTCCAAAATAGAAAAGAGATAACCTACACTAATTGTGCTATAATAAGAGAAGATAAGCAGCAAAGAAAAAAGCATATACATCTTTACATCTATTTTTTTTATGTTTGAGCAATCACGGCCGCATCTACCTTTCCTTGTTTTTTTTAGCATGTAAAAGTAATTTAGCATAAATTTCAGTTTTCTTTCTATTTAGTTCGAGTAACAACATTTCCGCTTATTGTAATCAACTTTTAGCTTATTAATGGAAGAAGTTTAAGTGTTTTTGTGTCCTTTACTTCTCATAGCTTATTCTACTCTCCTTTTAAGTTCTTTTGTCCATTTAGCTTATTTTGGTTAGATAAATACTTCAAAAAAGAAAAAACAGAATAAGCTGATTTGTGCTTATTATCGAGATTGATTTATCATTCATCAATTGGTTTAACTACCTCTCAATGCTTATGTCCGGATGAGATTATATTAAATTTAAGTTGTTAGCTTACTTTCTTTTAAGTTATATCATTTTGCTTAATTCTTACTATGGCTCGATTCGAATGACACAAAGAAGGGTGCGACGAGTATTAGATTCTTTGGCTTTCATTTCAATAAGCCTATTGACACCTTTACTTTCGAGAGCATAGTTTATTGCTTAACTCCTAGTGTACAAATTTCTTAATCCGAGTAGTAGTGGAACGATTTAGATTGACACTTTTAATTTTCGTATGGTTTGTTAAGTTTAGATTTCTAGTATAAAAGGTTTAATGAGATTTGCCTATTTAGTTCTCAGTTTCACATTTGATTTTTTTAGAAAAGTTAAGTGGTTAGTTTGTTGGGTCAAGCCCAACTGTTTTGTTAAAAACATCAATGTATACAGACTTGTAAAACTGATTAGCAATTTTACTCGAACACATTTTATAATTTTTTGTTTAATTAAAAGTTTTTTAATAAGGTTTTCGAAAATAAAAATATTAGTTGGTAGATAAATTAGATTTATAAAGTTGGTCCAAATATTTATTGCTTAACATTATCATTTTTAATGATGGACGGTCTAACCCACGAGGCATGGCGCTTAAAGGTGACCTATTAAGCTAGCATTACTTAGTTTATAAGATCCGGGTGTTATAATCGATTTGGTTTTCGGCATTCGGGTTCAAATCTTATCTATTAGTTTTTGTTTACATGAGGAGTAGGCAGAGTGATAGCAGACCGGGATCATTCATATTAAATCTTTTTTTTTTTTCTTATTTGTTGTTGTATCGTTCCCTTTTTTTTCGTAAAGATAGCAGCAGACATAAAAATAAAAGTCGGCATATTTGGAATTTTTTGTCTCAATGCTAATTTTCAATTAATTAGAATTATTAGGTAGAAAAAGAGAACAGTAGATGAGATCTTTAACTTTGGAATTCGATTTCGGTTTATAGTTTTTTTTAGTAATGTGGCGTTAGATCAAGGAAATGGATTAGTTTGTGTTGCTAAGTGATTAGTGATTTGGAATTTAAGTGCGGGTTTTAAAAAAGGTTTAAAAAATTAATAGTCATTAGAATTTTCCAATTTACATACCGTTATTTACTTTTAATGCAATTTAAATACTTGTCATTTATTTAAAAAACATTTTACTTTACTTGTCATTTAATTTCTTGAAACTTGTTTTTTTTTGGATTTTAATTCGTTAGAAAACCTAAGCCCGCACTTGATGAACATTTCACGTCACTTAGCAAACATTTTCGTCATTTATACTTTTGAAATCAAATTTAGATATATTCTTGTAGTTTTTTAATCATTAGAAATTAAAATTGTTTAATTTTTGTAATAAAAATAGTTTAAAACAAAAACCAACATATATGCCCATTTCAAGCATCAACGAAACATTCACGTGAATTTCAATTCATCTTCTCGCCATGGAACAACGGAAATTCGGATGATAGAACTATTATTTTTTTTCTAAAGTGATTTCTTATCTAATGGGGATACTCTCTAATACTATTACTAGTTTGGTATTTTATATATTTTATAATATGATATATTTATAATCGAATCAGTTAACAATTGCATAAATGTTATGTTTAATATTAAGTTTGAATTAATAAATAGATCTCTTTTTGTTAAATTCAAATATGCTTTTGAACTTTGACTATTTCATTTTAAGTTTTGAAATAAGCTATGTATATACGGGAAACGTTGAGAGTTTTTTGAAAACCTAAGGTCCGAAGAGTCCCGATACTATCTTTGTGAGGTGCAAAAGTCCTGTCCCATTGCCGGCAAGATTGGGATGTGCCTGACGAAAGTCGCTACAAATGGGATGATCCTCGCCTTCAAACTCATTATTCACCGAGTGGAACGTGAAAACATAGAATTTGCAAAAAACGTTGATCCATGGTTGAAATTAAAAATGGCACATTCACCTAAGATACTCAATAAGTTGTCGAGAGTGAAAAGTTAACAAGTTGCAAATATGAGTAGTGTTTTGCAACTAAACTGAAGTTAGTCGTGTGCTTTCGTTTGTTAAGCTTGGTTGGATCAAGTGAAAATTCGGGAACGATAATTTATCCTTGTTTGGTGCCATTCTCGATCGAAATGCATCTAGTATACTATTATCCTAAACATTATAGAAAAAACGAAAGTCAGAATATTCTAGGTAGTATGCTTAAAAAAGATAAAAGTTTTTGAAAATGGGAAAATATAGGATTATAAAAAGCTTGTGGGACTTTTCTTACTCTCACCTACAAAAAGTCTTTGCTACTTTTCCAAAGATTAGTTTTGGAAGTTATAAGGTATTTGGTTTATGGCATATAATATTGCGTGGAGGACACTCAATCACTTAGTTTTGGGGAATTTTGATATTGAGAAATCACATATCTATTATTAAACCCAAAAATATACCTTTAAATGAACAAATTGTGGCAAATTAATGCTTGTATAATTGCATGTTTGTCATTTGGTGTGGAAGTGGAAAGGGGTACATAATGCAAAAATCACCAAGAAAACTGTCAAAATCGACAAACACGGACACGGGGACGGATAAGTGCAACAAAGCCGGAAGTTTCTAGCAAAAGGTCATCAAAAGTCAATCCTTGGTCAACCATTGGTCAACTCACAAAAGACAAAATCCTCAAAATACCTAATTAGCCCTCATTGTTAAACAAAATTCATAAATGGTCCTTGAATGACTAACATCGTTAGTCCTTTTAATATAAAAGGCTAACGGTTGTTATTCATCGTTAAGAGAACCCTAAATCCAAAACACCCGGCCTAATCCTTTATTATAAAACCCAAGCCCAAGTCAACAACCTCACACCCCCCGCGTCAAATAATGAATAAAGAAAAGAAAAGAAGCGCAGGAAATATTGTTTTTACTGTTCATCGTCGTTCTCAGCTAATTACCCTATCAAAAACAAAGGGTAAATCTCAATTAATGACGTGGCTAAAAGATTCGAGTGCTAAGCCACAGCTCAGCAAAGAAACGTCACCTCAAGAGCTATGATTGGTCAAGAAGGATCAAGGAATGACATGGTGGATTCAAACAAACACACCTCTAATGGGATTTTGTACTAAATCCTTTGTAAAAGAAGCACAATCCCCCTCCAAAGATATTGGATAGCAACTTGGCAATCCGTGTGCTCACAGTGTTGATCCAACGACTACATATACAAATCCATTCATGTAATAAATCAACTGAATAAGATCAAAAAGAAGGAGAGAGTGTGTAGAGGCCTAGAAACTTCCTCTCAAGCCTATAAATAAAGGATCACCCTCACTCACAAAATAATCTAGTGTAGACATAGTATTAGCTTATTGTGTTTTTAGCTTATGGTAGTTAAACTCTTGTATTAATATTATCTAAAGCTTTGTAATTCAGTTTAATTAATAAAAATTTTGCATTTTACTTTAAATCAAGTGATTATCTCTGTCTTTACCTTAATCTACAAAACAAGTGAAATGGCAAAATAAAACTCAATAAGCACTTAATAACTGTCATTTTCAATTCTAAAGTAAGTTACACTCTCAATTGAGCTCTTAAAGCTTAAATGAGCTTTATTATACTCATTTCCTCCCCTAAATTTACCTAAGCTTTGGATAAGGATGATAAGCCAATTCGGGAAGGGCTTATTGGACCCCACCAAGCTTTACTAGCAACAAGCTGGAGCTTGTAATTTTTAAGCTCATTTGAGCATACAACCACTGTTAGCTGATGTAGAGGGTAATAATCTACTTATCTCTTTGTCATTTTACTATCTATTTTTTATATAAACTTAGTTTAAATTTGCATTTTAATTTAAACTGTTAATTAATATCTTATTTTTGTTGAATTTAGCTTAAACTTGCTTATTATCTTTGTTTAGTGCTTATTTAGTTTAAATTCTAGCTTAAATCTTAATATGCAAGTGTTAGTTTTAAAACAGTTAAAAATACCAAAAATATTTGCATAGTAAATTAGCTTATTGTTCAGGCCTATTTGATTATGAAAAGTTGTTCATTAAGTTTATAATAAGCTTAATATTATCTAGTATTTGATGTTTGATCCTTAAGGTACTCATTTTTCAAAGCTAATTGCATTTAAGAGATTTAAAGGAGTGTTTGGTTCAGGCAGTACTAACTCAAGTTAGTACTGCTTGAGACCATTTGGTCCTTTAGATTAATTTTAAATATCATATTAAGGTTTATAGGATTAGATTTTAAGGTCTTTGTTAGATTTAATCAAGTTTTCAAAAGTTTGTTAGTAGTTGTTAGCATCTGTGATCACAGGTTCAGATTATATGCCCTTATTGAGCTCTAGTTTGTTCTTGCAACTTTTGTTAATCATTTTGTTTCTAGTTTTAGTGTCTATAAGTGTAGAATACATGTCCTTTAGTATGCACTATAGGTTTTGAGTTTTGATTTAAGAAAGTCAAATGCATCAGTATTCTAAAAACAACTAAAAGGCCAAATCCAGCTCAAAATTCAGTAGGTTAAAGATAAAATTAGCTTTAATTTTTAGTATACTAGTAGAATTTAGGCTAATCTTCATTTGATTGAACTTATTTTAGTCTAAAAAGCTTATTTGGTAATTTGTTTTTAGCTTACAAATTAGCAATTTGTCTTTTTAAAATCCAAAAGTTAACTCAGCATCACTAGCTTGAAAATAAGCAGTTTTATATTGACTTATTCATTGTCATTTATGATTTTTAACTATTTTTCAAAAGCATTTTAAGTAGATGTGAGATTATTTTCTAGTGTAAAGACAATAAGCCAAAAGTTTCATTATGCACATTGATAATTAAGCTCAAAGTCACCTTAGGGACTGTTTGGGTTTGCAGTTCTTATTAAATGCTTATTAGAGATTTTTAGCTTATTGCCTGTAGTTTTTGCTTTTGTTAATTTTGCTTAATACTTAATTATAGATTATTGTTTAGTTTGTCTACAGCTTAGTAGGTCAGTTTAGCTTAATTCAGTCTTTTCTCATTAAAAAACCAAAAACATTAGCAAGTAGCTTTTTCATCATGCTTTTTCAATGCTTAATTGATGTTCAAAATCTCTTTTGATTGAAGTTTCAAGTAGCTTTTAGGCTAGTCTTTAAGAGGGAATAGAGCTTATTGCCATAAGGTTCCATTTGCTTAGTTAAAAATAAGCCCAAAGTTAGTTGTTTGTCTATTTGGTTTTCAGTTTTAAGAAAAGTGCTTAATCACTTTTTCAGCTTATTGACTGTTCTTTTTGCTTAATTTCTTGTTTAGACTTACTTATTAGAGTAGCTTTAGGATAGTAATAGCTTATTCTACTTAGGCTTAAGTTTAAATTTTAGTTTCTTATTTTTTGTTTCCTAGTTTGAAAAACGCCAAATTTCCCCTCTAAGTGTTTTTCTGTCACTTTAGAAAGCTTATTTCTGAGGGTTTTTTTTTTAGGTTATAAAAAAAAGTTGTTTCAAAAATTGCTTATTTATTAAGTGTACTATCTAAAAAGGTGATAAAAAAATGGCAAAAACCAAAACACCTGGAAATAGTGGGAAGCCCCGGATGAGCAAGGCGCGAACTTGACCACTAGCCCCACCATCAACCAAGCATTTAAACACAATACATACAACCATTGTGCTACAATAGCTCATCCGTTAGAGTATTCATTTAGTTAAAACTTATACACAATTTGAGCTCTTTTGTATAATAAGCTGTTTTGGCTTATTTCACAACTTATTTGATAAGTTGTTTTCACGAACGTATTTTTCCTAGATTCCTCACCATTCAAGCTATTTTTTGTAATTTTTCCAGTTTTTTTATAAATAGTTTAGTATTTTTTATATTTAATTTTCATTAAAATCGTTTTTAATTCATAAAAAATTATAAATTTTTTTAATGATAATTAAATATAAAAAATACTAAATTATTTATAAAAAAACTTGAAAAATTACGAAAATAGCCTGAATGGTGAGGAATATAGGAAAAATACGCTCGTGAAAACAACTTATCGAATAAGCTGTGAAATTAGCCAAAACAGCTTATTATACAAAAGAGCTCAAAATGTGTATAAGTTTTAACTAAATGAATACTCTAACGGATGAGCTATTGTAGCACAATGGTTTGATTGTGTGTGGTGTGGGACGTGTGTGTGTGATAAAGGAGGTCATGGGTTCGAACCCCATGACTTTCCTTTTTCCATTTTTTATTTTTGAAAACTTATAAAAGCAAAGTTGTAAAAAAACTGAAAATTAACAACTTTAATAAAAGAAACTATTTTTGAAACCCACTATTAAACCTAAAATAAGCTCAGAAATAAGCTTCTAAAGTGACAGAAACACTTAGAGGAAATTTGGCTTTTTCAAAACTAGGAAACAAAATAAGCTAAAATTAAACTTAAGCCTAATAGATAACTATTAACTATCCTAAAGCACACTAATTAAGTAAGTCTAAACAAGAAATAAGCAAAAAGAACAGGTCAATATAGCTGAAAAAATGATTAAGCATTATTTTCTAAAACTGAAAACCAACTAACAACAACTAACTTTGCGGGCTTATTTTTTTAACTAAGCCACAATGAACTCTTATGGCAATAACTCTTAAACCCACTTAACGACTAGCCATAAAAAGCATTCTGAAACTTCATCAAAAGAGATTTTGAACATCAATTAAGCATTGAAAAAGCATGATGAAAAAGCTACTTGCTACTGTTTTTGGTTTTTTAATGAAAAGACTGAATTAAGCTAAACCTGACCAATAAGCTATTCACTACTGAAGATTAACCTAATAAGCTAGATTGAACAGGAATAAAGCTAAAACTACAAGCTATAAGCTAAAAATCTCTAATAAGCACTTTGATTTAACTGTTAACCAAATAGTCCCTGAGAGGCAATTTTAAGTTTAATTTCAAATAAGCAAATGGATCCTTGTGGCAAAGAGACTTGTATTTATAGAAAGCTAAACCAAAAGACTATTTAAATCAGCTTCTAAAACAAAGTTTGAAAATCAAATGACCAATGAAAAAGTCAATTAAAAACTGCTTATTACACCTAGTGTGCTGAGTTAACTTTTGGATTTTGAAAAGACAAATTGCTAATTTGTAAGCTAAAAACAGATTACCAAATAAGCTTTTTAGACTAAAATAAGTTCAAACAAATGAAGATTAGCCTAAAATCTACTAGTATACTAAAAATTAAAAGCTAATTTTATCTTTAACCTACTGAATTTTGAGCTGGATTTGGCCTTTTAGCTGTTTTTAGAATACTGATGCATTTGACTTTCTTAAATCAAAACTCAAAACCTGTAGTGCATACTAAAGGACATGTATTCTACACTTAATAGACACTAAAACTAGAACAAAATGATTAACAAAAGTAGCAAGAACAAACTAGAGCTCAAAATGCATATTAATCTAAACCTGTGATCACAGATGCTAACAACTACTAACAAACTTTTGAAAACTTGATTAAATCTAACAAAGACCTTAAAATCTAATCCTATAAACCTTAATATGATATTTAAAATTAATCTAAAGGACCAAATGGTCTCAAGCAGTACTAACTTGAGTTAGTACTGCCTGAACCAAACACCCCTTTAAATCTCTTAAATACATATTCAGCTTATAAAAATGAGAACTAAGGATCAAACTTCAATTACCAGATAATATTAAGCTTATTATAAACTTGATGAACAACTTTTCATAATCAAATAAGCCTGAACAATAAGCTAATACACTATGCTAATATTTTTGGTATTTTTAATTATTTTAAAACTAACACTTGCAGATTAAGATTTAAGCTAGAATTTAAACTAAATAAGCACTAAACAAAGATAATAAGCAAGTTTAAGCTAAATTTAACAACAATAAGCTACTGAATAACAGTTTAAGCTAAAATGAAGATTTAAACTAAGTTTATATAAAAAATAGAATAGAAAATAACAAAGGAAAAGTAGATGATACCTCCACCTCAGCTAAACAGAGGTGTATGCACAAATGAGCTTAAATCAACAAGCTCCAGCTTGTTTAGAACAAGATGGTGGGGTCCAATAAGCCCTTCCCGAATTGGCTTATCATCCTTATCCAAAGCTTAGGTAAATTTAGGGGGTGAATTTGTTTGAATAAAGCTCAGTTAAGCTTTTATGAGCTTAACTGAGTTAGTAACTAGCTTGTGAGTAGATTTGAGCTTATGAAACTGTAGATAAGAGCTTTTGGAAATATAAGAACATAATAAGCAAAAACAAATTTTATAAAGTAAACTAAGATTTCATTGATTTAATAGCTGATTATAATACTTGAAATAGAGATTACAAAGACAGAATTAAAATTACATTTAATTGAAAATTACATTAACTCAAACTATATTAAGCTATTACTAAAAGCTGGAAAGAAGATTAAGCAAGATGATCATGTGAGTGAGGAAGGTCTTGTATTTATACGCTTAAGAGAAGGATCTAGATCTCTGCAAACGCTCCTCCTTGATCTCTAAATCTTGGCCCTTCAATTCTTGCAATCATTTAATGCTCTTTCTTATCCGTTGGATCAAAGTGTGAGTACACGGATTGCCAGCGTGGCATTCCGTGTCAGAGGCTTTGTGCTTCTTTTACCAAGGATTTAGTGCAAAATTCCATTAAAGGTGTGTTTGTTTGCTTCCAACGTGTCATTCCCTTTGTGTAAACGGACCAATAGAAGCTCTTGAGGTGATGATTTGGTGTTGACTCATTGCTTAGTACTTGGAATCTTCTTTTGGCCATGTCTATTGGGATTTACCCTTTGTTTTAACAGGGTAATTGGTTGAAAACGACGATGAATAGTAAAAACGGGTTTTCCCGCGCATGTTTCTTTTCTTTTTATATCATTGTTTAACCTAGAGGTTTGGGTTGTTGACTTGGGCTCGGTGTAAAAAGGATTGGGCCACGGTTTGGTTAAATGGTTTTAATGGTTTATAGTTATAAGAGATAACGACCGTTATCTCTTTAATAAAAAAGAGATAACGGTGTTAGGGTTTAGGGACTTTTGATGAAAATGATTTAACAATAAGGGCATTTTGGGTATTTCGAGGATTTTGTCTTTTGTGAGTTGACCAATGGTTGACCAAGAGTTGACTTTTGATGACCTTTTGCTA
Source organism: Tanacetum coccineum (assembly GCA_026074375.1). Taxonomy (NCBI): domain Eukaryota; kingdom Viridiplantae; phylum Streptophyta; class Magnoliopsida; order Asterales; family Asteraceae; genus Tanacetum; species Tanacetum coccineum. The sequence continues at coordinate 22,923 of BQNB010072948.1, forward strand.
GAAACTTCCGGCTCTTGTGCACTCTATTCGTTCCCGTGTCCGTGTTTGTCCGGTTTTGACCGTTTTCTTATGATTTTTTCAATATCCGTACCTAAACATTCACAAATTACAAAATACACAAATACAAGCATATTTTTGCACATTTTGATCATTTATAGGCCATTTTTGTATAGAAAGGATATGTGATTTCTCACATATCATAGATGATATTTGGTCATTAAAAGCTATAGCTAGGAATTTGATTTCAACAGATCTGAGGTGGTGAACATCTTCATAATACAAGATCTTACCATACTTAGTGGTATGTGCTTAATTACACATACCTTTTACCTTTAAAAACGAGCTAAAATAACCAAAAACGAACTTAAAATGCCAAA
>BQNB010072949.1:9344-32265 GCA_026074375.1 Tanacetum coccineum
TCTTATAAGTCAAGTCAGACCCTAAAAGTCAAAGATTGAAATCGTCATTCAAAATTTCAAAAATTCTCGGATGTTACATCTATATTTTCCTGAGATATGGAACTTGTAAATATAAGTTACGATGCATAATAGTATCAATCCTTGTATATGCGCCTATAGTCGCAAAGTCACCCTTAGAGCCAACGGTTTAAATGACCTTTTGAAAACATAAAACGTTACCTCATAAACGACAATGTTAGTTTTCATAGCCCCTACTCTACTATTTTAAATCATCTTTTGAGGTGAGGACATTGCTTATTTCACACGTGTGAATACAAGTACAACTACTCATTATTGATTGGTCTAAGTCCCTATTTAACCCAAGTTGCTATTTGCCCGATTTATCATGAACCGTTAATTACTTATAAGCGCGAATGTTATGGATAGATCTATCGGGATTGACGTCCCTGTTCGTCTTGGACTGACCTTAGTCAAGTGAATACAGTTTTATTTGAGTCAGATTACGGGTGTCCAGTGTTAGACCCCTGCAAGGGCATTCATTCATTGTTGGTATATGTTAACGCTTCGGTGTCATGAGCTTCGACAATAGTATTGCAATTTATATGACTTTGTATCTGTTATATTGTCATATGTAGATGAAATCTTGTGATTCATAAACACTACATTTTTCTGCTTAAACAAACCTATGAACTCACCAACTTTATGTTGACGCTTTAGCAATGTTGTCTCAGGTATTAAGAACGAAGATGCTATATGAAGTCTCATGCATTGCAGTCATTTCCCGTTATCTGAAGATCACTTGTACTATTTAAAAACGTTGTCGTGTTGTCTATTTTATGCTTCCGCTGAATGTTTAAACAATTCATTATTTCCTAATTCAAGTGATCAATTTTCTTACAACGTCTCATATAGAAGTCGTTCTGTATTGCTTAGAAGTATGATAATCATGAAGTCACATGCCCTCGGTTGCCATTATACTCTGATATTTTGGGGGTGTGACATGAATGCTGTGGGTCTATAGGTCTCTTCTTCATAATTTGTGTGTGTTTATTTCTTTTTTCAGTATCATCAATGTATGCTTTGACTATAGGTGAAAGCTACTACTCGTGTAATCCTCACTCGAACCTTGTATAACCGAGGAGCCTTAGAATATGGTATCTGGTCATCTGTTGACTTTCCCATGTCTTGACAAACAAGAATCACTATTTCATTTACTCGGTTGACTGTGACCTAATGCTATAACTTCTTTTCCAAGATTAGTCGGAAAATTAACAATAGATGTACTTAGCGTTCATCTTTGTTTTCAGGTAAGAGTTACCTGCGGAATTCCAAAAATCATGCCTTTTACCATATCCAACTATTTACTGATTTTAACCACTATATCCACCTTCATCCAGTCTCCAATTTCTGAGTCACACCATTGTTTATATTATCTCCACGCACTTTCAATGACAGGAGATACCATTCTATATTTTTCTAGGCAGATGAGGAAACTGATAGGTTTTGGTTTAAGCTGGTAACGGGCAAACACTGTTTAGTTTAGTATTTTTGCTGGTAATGCATGCCTTGATTTTGTTTAAGTTGCTTTTGTTATTAAAGGGCTTCTAATTTATAATTTTCTATGCAATTCATAGGACTTTTTATATACACTTTTTTATGTTTATACACATACAGAAAGTTTTCGTGACAAATTAATAAGTTTGACACGCAATGTTTGTTGGGATGAATGTCAATTTAATGTGGAAATCAGTGGGTTCTACCAGGTAATCTCAAGCGCACCTTACTTCTTTAACTTCCTGATATCCCATTACCTTTTTTTAAATATCATTATTGAACTTTGTGCGATTGTGATATTTTTCCCAACAGTTGATGTTACATAGCAAAATTGTGTATTATACATGTATCATATTTGCTTGAAGTTGTGTTTGCACTATTACTTATGTGAGTGTTAATGTGGGGGTCGCGATATGCACTGTTACTGATGTGAGTGTTAATTCTAAAGGTTTTGTTGTTGCTTCAATCGCAGTATGGACTATGTCCCTCCAGCAATAAGCAAAGTGTTTATCCTCTAACTGAAATTTTATTTGAAGTACAAAAACTTTGATAATAATTTAGCTGATCTTAGTTTCTAATGTGCATTACGTTTATTATATTCAAAGGAAAATACTCATCGAGATCTTGCAGTCTATTGGGGCATATGGCACCTATCCAGTCCGGATCTTTTCTATTATGCAGATGTTTACAGGACTACATTCAAACACTAGAAAAGCTTTCAAAAGCAAAATTTGATTCTATGTCGCAACAAGTAACTGTGGCGTAGGAGAAAAGTTGTCAAGTAATATGTCAAAATTTGTAGAGTTTGTATGGTTACTGGTGGTACTTATTCTGATCTCGAGTTACATTGCAACATTAGCTTCACTACTCACCATTGAACAATTTGAATTAGCATCGAAGGGAGGAAGTGAGGAATCGTGGGGTTTCAAGCATCGATTTGTACTTGAAATAATCGTGTTTATGAATTTTTCGATCTATATCGGTAATAATCATCATTTGCAATTTTGTTTTGTTTTTCTCAGATTTAATTTCGCAGCAGATTTGGTGGAAGTTGCCAAGGATGCTGATGAGTTAGGTCTCGCCGGAGTTCTTGTGTAGATGCGATTTATGGTCATAAGACAGTTTATTTGGAATAAACACTACTGCGTAAAGCCACGGTAAATCCTGAACACGACCTTTTAATTTCTTTTCATCTTTTACGGGTTACGATTTTTGGTGAAAATCCAAAATAAACCTTATATCACTGTTTTGGTCTGATATATTATTATTGTTGGCAATGATTTCCTATTCATGAAGGAATCTCAAATTAGTATCGATTAATTGGTGCTTAATTACAAGGTACCATTTCTCATGTATGATAAAGTCTAAAAGTTCATAGCCTTCTGTTTGGAATGGAGTTGTGCTTTCTGGCTGCTAACAAGATTTTTCTGTAGTATAGTTTGTTTTGCTGAAATATACTATAATGTCAGAAGTATAGGTTAGTATGTTCATGTTTCTAGCTTCTAGCATTTGGAATGTCTTAAGCTACATGAGAACTTAAAATGTGATTTGTTTCAAGTTTTTTGATAATTTATATATTTTACCTTTGGTAAAAAAGACTACACTTTTGTGGTGCTATATATATATTGTCACGTCATACTCATCATACAGTTTTGAACAACTGGCTGAATGACGGCAAAAAACCCAACCCGGTGGGGAACTCAAAACCTGAACTAACTGGGCAGGGCAGTGCATGATTATCGGGTTACGTGACGGGTTTAATCTGGTTCGGTATGGGGAACGAGCTAAACATCCTAGCTCCGCCCCACCTGTTGAACATATACCTTTCTCGACTAAAGGTTTTTATGTTCATAGGAACAAATCACTGGAAGAGCAGCTTCACGATCATATGGAAATGAAGATAATGGTTGAAAAAAAACGCCAACTAATGGAAATTGATGTGTGCAACAAGATGATGATGGAAAGAAGGCAAGGGTTTTAAAACTGTAATGACACAATATTGATCGAACCAGAACAGAACGATCCGGACCTAACGGAACCATTTTGATCCATTCTTTGTTCAGATATTTTATCAAAGGTCGGCGTCAGTCCAGCTTACTCCAAACTTGAGCCTATGTCGTAGATGTAACAAGATGGGCAACTGGACTCAACACTAGCAATTATTTAACCTAACTGACACGGACCTTTTCTCAAAAAAATGTGTGAAGCGAACCCGCCAGTCAGGCGGGTTATGTAATTAGTATATATATATACGTAAAGATCAATAAAATTTTATCCTAATATTGAAAAATACTTTTTATGTTTGAAATAATTTTTTTGCTAAATATATTTGTATATATATATATATTTAATAAATTGTGTAATTCGGGTAAACCCGAAAACCGAACCGAACTAGGATTCAACCGAACCGAACCAAAAACCAAATTTGAATTCGGTTTGGGTCAGTATATGGGTTGACCTTAAAAAAAATTTAACCGAACTAACCGAACCAAACAAACCGAATAACCCGATAACCGAACCGATCAACACCCCTAGCATGACCTATGCACCCTTTGGTTTGTATCCGGCTCGTCAGGCCCAATTCTCTTTAGGCCCAAGTTGGATTAACAAGATGATGGCACGACAGATAGCCCCTTCGTGGACTGTTACTCAGCCGGCTCGTATTGCCCAACAAGCCTATGTTTCCCATTAGCCTGCAATTCTGTCCGCACACCAACCGACTTGAGACCCGTCATGGAATATTGACACTGGTGCATCCTCTCACCTTACTTCTCATACTCGTACTTTATGTAATATTTTTAATAAACGTTTATATCTATCTGTTCGTGTTGGTGACGGAACTAACATACCCGTAACCAACACGGGTCATAGTATTCTTCCAACTCTTAACGCCCCCTACATCTTCTTAATATTCTTGTCACCCCCAATATTATTAAAAATCTTATATCCGTTCGTCAATTTACTAGAGATAATAAATGTATCGTTGAATTTGACGAATTTGGATTTTCCGTTAAGGATTTCTTGACTCGTCATATTCTTCTCTGATGTGACAGTTTGGGTGATCTATCCAGTTACTAAACCGTCATACACTCCAAGTGCATTGGTATCTATTAGTCCTACAACGTGGCATCAACGTCTGGGTCACCCTGGCGATGAAGTGCTACAAACTCTTTTTTCTCATAATTATATTTCGTGTAATAAGAAAAAGTCATCTCATATTTGCCATGCTTGTCAGCTTGGTAAACATGTGCGACTCGCATTCGTTAATTTAAACTCTATTGTTTCTCATTGTTTTGAAATCATTCACTTAGATATTTGGACATATCCTATTGTGAGTGTTAGTGGGTTTAAATATTATGTTTTATTTCTTGATCACTTCTCTCATTACTTATGGATTTATCCTCTTCGTAATAAATCCGAGGTTTTTAACAAGTTTGGCATATTCGTTCTTATGTTCAAAATCAATTTAAGTGTGATATTAGTGCATTTCAATGTGACCATGGTGGTGAGTTCGACAACACCAAACTACTTGTGACCAACGTAAGCGGACTTATGGCATTCAAATGCGATTCTCGTGCCCTAAGACATCCCAACAAAATGGTAAATCTGAACGCATGATCCGTACGATTAATAACATGATTCGCACTCTCCTCTTTCAAGCCAACCTTCCGCCTACATTTTGGGTCGAAGCCCTTCACATGTCTGCATATCTCCTTAACCTTTTACCCTTCACCGCTATCCGCAATGAAATACCGTCCCAAAAACTATTTAACAAAGAACTTGATTATTCACGACTTCCTACTTTTGGATGTCTTTGTTATCCCTATCTCCATACACCACCATAAGCTTGCCTCTCATGCCACACCATGTATATTTTTGGGATATCCCACATATCATCGCGTTTAACGTTTTGCCGTCTACTCTCCACCCCAAAAAATAATGGACCAATCACGACATGTAACATTCGACGAACAACAATTTCCATATGCCTCTACTACTTCCATTAACAACTCGACATATACTTTTCTCGACCCTACACCATCCCCTCTTATTCATCACATCATTTCTAAAACACCCAACACTACTAATCCTTTTCCTGACGTCCCAAATAACACAACGTCACCCCACACCTCTCCGCTCAATACCATCGAACACACTACACCGACCCCATCTTCACAGCCTACTATCGCAACACAAGAACCTCTTATATCTTTCCCCTCTACTAGCCCAACCCCACCGACCCAACAACCTCTCGACACCGACCACTCTCCAACGGCCCAACAATAATCTCCTACTGTCCCAACCATCACAACTCTATCTAAGCAAACTAACCAACCCACACCCTCGGCCCAATCTCACCCAACAACTGTTCGGACTCATCCTATGGTCACTCGCACTCAAGTCGTCATTGTTAAGCCCACTAATCGTCTCAATCTGCATACGTCTCATGTGTCTCCTATTCCTAAGTCTCCGCTTATTACTTTAAAAGACTCTAATTGGAAAAATGTTATGTCGAACGAATATAATGCGTTAACTTAAAATAATACATGGGTACTTGTACATAATCCATCTAATGTCAATATAGTTCGGTCCATGTGGCTGATGAGGTATCATTTTATACATTTTTTCAGGGTCATTTAACCCCCTAAATCGTGCATTTATGCCCAAAATAGGTACTTAATTGTTCCTTTTCAGGTATTCAGCATTTGGAAGGCATTTGGAGGAAATACTCGTGACTTGGGCTCATTTGGAGAAGAAACGGACAAGACTATGAACCTACACCAACATCTCTCAAGAAGTTCTACTCAGAAGCTGGAGACGGCGTCACAAATTACACGTGACGCCATCACAACGCATACCAAGACCGCGTCACAAGATCTCAAGATGGCGTCAGAATGTACGACCCAACCTATTATCAAGAATATTCTATTCATGACGGCGTCACGATTAAAATGCGACACCGTCATAGCGATTTTCCTATAAATACAAATCCGTTTTTAGGGTTTTAAGTGTGTTACTTTAGAGTAAAAGAAATGGGCGAACCCTAGTTCGTTTAGCGACTGTTAGAGACAATTTTAGGGACTCAAAACCCTATTGTACTTCCTTCAATTCATGTTTTAATCAAGCCAGACTATCTTAATCATTCAATGTGTCTTGTTGTGTGATTCTTATATGTTCTTACTTTATCTTTAACATGCTTGGCTAAACCTTCTATTGTGTTTATATATGATTGTATAAAACCTAGGATGTAGATCTTAGTGGTGTTGCTTTTTGTGATGAATATGCATGTTAAGTCATAGAAAACCAGCTTTTGTCTGTATCGTTGTTGATATGTCTAGGAAAACATGATTGTGTAGAAAGGATACCATCGGGTAACAATCTTCATACTACCTTGCCCCTTATATGGTTGATCCACTCTTAATATATTTCAATTGCATTTAATATACTCTTACGGGCCTTGTAATAGTCTTCATACTACCTTACTTGTGCGTTGCCTTAACGGAATATTAAATAGACGGCGGGTTCGTGTAATTCGTTCACGACTTAGGAAATAATTACATAGATCATCACAAGTGTGACAAAGCAACAACACTAGGAGAAGCAATCTAGGGAGTAATACATGATTAAATAAACACAATCTTTTATTATATTGTAATCACCAATAGCTTAGTTTATTATTTAGTTTAATAGCTAAAACCAAACCAACCTCTCAAATATATGATTTACCTGCTTTCCTATAAATATAAATATACAAAAATAATCACCTCTCAACCCTTAGAATTCTGTTAGACCGTGATCAAGCCTTTTCAACCTATTCCCCTAGAGAACGATAACAACCCCCGAGTCTTGCCTATACTACATTACAACGGTTAGGTACACTGCCTAGGGAGTTGTAAAACTTCTTGTAGAAGTCCCTTACGACAACCGCAATAGTGGCTATTTCAGCATAAATACCATGCTAATGGCAGCCTCAACATATATAAGGCTCGATTGGTTGCAAATGGTAGTAGTCAGCAGCTCGGTATTGATTGTGATGAGACCTTTAGCCCTGTTGTTAAACCAGCCACTATTCATATTGTGCTTAGCCTTGCGTTGTCTCGTCACTGGCCTATTCATCAGCTTGATGTTAAGAATGCTTTTCTTAACGGTCATCTTTCTAAGACAGTTTACATGCATCAGCCACCCGATTTTGTGAACCCTCGGTGTCCAAATTATGTTTGTCTTTTGCAGAGATCTCTATATGGTTTGAAACAAGCACCATGTGCTTGGTTTCAACGCTTTGCAGGATATGCTACTAGAGTTGGTTTTTCTCACAGTCGGTGTGATTCATCATTATTTATTTACAGACATGGTGCTGAGATTGCTTATTTATTGATTTATGTGGATGATATAGTTCTCACAGCTTCTTCTACAGCTTTGCTTCAGCGTATTATATCATCTTTACATAGAGAGTTCGAGATGACAGACCTTGGGGCCCTTAACTATTTTTTAGGCATTTTCGTTTCTCGTAACAATACTGGGATGTTTCTCTCTTAACGGAAATATTCTATGGAACTACTTCAGCGAGCTCACATGAGGAACTGTAACCCCACGGACTCCCGTTGATATGGAGTCTAAACTTGGCCCTGATGGTAATCTCGTTACTGACCCTACTCTTTATCGTAGTCTTGCAGGTGGACTACAGTATCTTACTTTTACACGACCAAATATCTCTTATGCAGTTCAACAAGTTTGTTTGTATATGCACGATCTACGAGAACCTCACCTAGCGGCTCTCAAACGCATTTTACGTTATGTTCGCGGTACATTAGGTTTCGGGCTCCAACTTTATGCTTCATCCACCATCTCTCTCATTGCTTATTCTGATGCTGACTTGGCTGGCTGCCCTGCTACTCGTCGATCTACATCTGGATATTGTGTATTCTTGGGGAACAATTTATTGTCGTGGTCATCAAAGCGTCAACATATGCTTTCTCGGTCAAGTGCTGAAGCTGAGTATCGGGATGTTGCAAATGTGGTTACCGAAACTGCGTGGCTTCGCAACCTACTTCTTGAGCTACATACACTTTTATTGACAGCCACACTTGTTTATTGTGATAATGTCAGTGCCATTTACATGTCTGTGAATCCTGTTCAACATCAACGGACGAAGCACATCAAGATAGATATCCATTTTGTTCGTGACATGGTTTCCAAGGGACAGGTTCGAGTTTTGCATGTACCGTCACGCTATCAGTATGCAGATATCTTCACCAAAGGGTTACCCTTTTTTCTGTTTGAGGAATTTCGTTCCAGTTTGTGCGTTCGAGCCCTTCCCGCTCAAACTGCGAGAGAGTATTAATCGTATATTATTAGACTTCATTATTATGTTGTCATGGGTTTGACCCATTGGTTTAGCTTCTAGACTATTCTATTGTACTATATATTGACTTATTGGGTTTAATGAGAGGAAGGCAAATTAGCCAGTTATTATACACTTCAGCTTTAAAAGTATCTTGTATGTTGTATAGATCCTTTCGATGCAAAACTTGTTCTTAGTTCAATAACCTACTTTTTTAGCAAATCGACATAACATGAAGATGTGAAAAATGAACAAGTAGTTCAATCTTATGAGTTGTTTGATGCTAAAAAGTTCAACTTTCTCACAAGATTGAATAATCTTTTTTTTGGCATAAACTAATTTATTGTACATATATCTACGGGCTAATGACTTTAAAATGCATTATATTTGTTAATTTTTGTTATTTTGTGTAGTTATCTTTTTTTTTCTATTGAAACACAAATCCTTTTGAATTTCAACCTCTATATGTATATTGTAACTATTTTATCATGTACAATAATTATTTTACCCGTCGAAATTTGAAAAAAAAAAGTAAAATGGTTACAAAATACACATAGGACAAAATTTAAAAGATTTGTGTTTCTATAACAAAAATAAAAGGTGACTATTATACACGGAGCAACAAAAATTAGCAAGTTGATGCATTTCTAAGTCGTTAACCCTATGTCTAAGGTACAATATTTTTAATCAATTTTTCTTATTAAAACAGTTTTTAATTCATAATAAATTATTAAAAAGTCAAAAAAATATAATTCTTTTTTTCAAAATTTTCTTTTATCATTTAGGTCCTAGAAAAATTAAATTTGTTTTTGTAAGGTTAAAATTTCAAAATTTTATTTTTTGAAGTAGGGGCTGGAGTGAGGGATGAAACGGGTGGTTTTGGGTACTGAAGTGGGGGCTCAAATAGGTGTGCTTGGACGCTGAAACGGGGGCTGAAGAGGGTGCGTTTGGTGGCTAAAAAGAGGGCTGAACGGGTGGGTTTGGGTGCTGATGTGGGGGCGGAAATGGGTGTGTTTGGACGCTGAAAAAGACGAGCTATTGGACGCAACCAGCTTGCGGCTTTAATAGCAGAATTAGTAAAAAACATGTCCGAGTCTCATTCTAAGTTCCCAATTTTACCAGCCTCAGAAATCAGTATCAAGGATAATAATGGTAATGGAGACGTGTATAAAGAAGATGATCAGATCCCAAGCAAAGGCAAGCGTTTGTTCAAGGCATTGCTCAGTCGACGCATGTCAAAGAAAGATGAAATGCTTTACACTTATTTGGATGAATACTAAAGTGCAAAGATTGACCTCGACTTATCCAAAAGTATTGAAAGGTACATTGTTCAACAACTGCATTTGCACCTTTTCTTTATGAACGTGTATGCGCAGATGTAGCTATAAGATATCTTCAGAAAGTTTTCTATGACATGCTAATACAAAGCGTTCACATAAACCGTAGCATATTACTTTTTTAAGAAAAAATAACACTACACCGCTAATGTTTCATAGGTGTCCTGGGTCCCAGCCTACTATCCATGTACTAAAATATTCTTGCTATGTATAGTGTGATTGTATACAGTGTTTCATAAATAAACGTATTTGGAGACTTGACCATGCATGCTTTATCATAACTTGGAGACATGATCATGCATCCTTCTTCATATTTGTGTTACCTCACACTTACAAGCTATACCCAACTGAGATAGTTAGCCTCCCGGTAATGTCATACATGTGGTTTTAGATCATTAAGGATTATTGTATTCCAAAAAGTTTTACTATGAAAACTGTAAGAATGTTTTTCAAGATGTTTTTATTTACCACATATTTATAATTTTTCTAAGCACGGCGTCAAGGTACAGCTTAACACAATAACTTAATTAAAATAATTGAAATAAAGCAAGTTGAATGTGTATGCTGACTGATTTATGTATGCTTGAATTGTATGATACTTAAGTTGTTGGATAATGGGCTAAAGATCCAACAACAGCATTGGAAGCTTAAATTTACAACAATATAAACGACAGTTATACAGGTACTTCTATAGTTTCCGAAATTGTTTTTCGTGCAAATCGGTTTTTTAAATTTGTTAAAGGAGCATCAGATGGGGGAGTTTATGAACCGTTGAAGCTAAGTGATGCATGTATTTTGAGTCTTATATACTTTTATTCTTCATGTAATTAATCATATGTTATTTTAATTGTCTATATATCTGATAAGCTTCGTAGATAACCTTACCCAAACATCCTTGAGCATTGTATACTATTTAAAGAATATGTGCTATCACAGGTTCATCACTCGGGTTATGCAAATGGCTAATGAAAGATGGGAAGTAAAAATTCATTCGGATATACGACGACTTGAACAACAACTAGAGAATCTGTTAAGTCTGACCTTGATGAGGTATGACGTTGAAGGGGCTCAGATTGTTTTAGTGAGTTCACGGCTAGGAAGGCTTAATGGCAGGATAAATGTACGTCTTATCTGCTCTTTTTTGTTAACGAAGCGGGTAGAAATCATTTTTAAACAAAGTTTTGTGTAAAAAGAAACTTGACATGTTTGGATTAATGGAATTTGATGTGTGCTAAAACAAACATCATTTGTACCCTGTAAAACACTATTAATCAGACTAAAAATACTAAAATATGCTTAATTATATTGCAAATATGTTTGTTTGGTATTTTTATGTCTTGCAGGTAAAACGGATTGAAAACAATGCAAAAACGGGTATTTACAGGATTGATTCGATCATGAGTGCTTAATATTCAAAATCAAGAAAAAGTCGTGAAAAATCCTCGAGCATGCCATTGGAAAGAGCGCGAAAAAACGAGTCCAACGGTGCCCTCGGATCTTATTAGGCCAGCCCGTAACCCATTTTATGGGTCGGGCCAACCTAAACATGCTTAAGCCCAACAAGCATTTCCAAGCCCAATTTAATAAATAAGAATAATGAATTCTTGATGAAGTGAGGTAACAACCTCACGTGCCCTTAAATAATTCAAAGAGCTCACATGAGCTTCCATTACCAATTTTCTGTCGAGTGAAACAAGGACACGTGGCATGGCATATTTATAACTCTAAAATTTCATTTTCAAATGATCAAACGGACGAAATGTGTAGCGTTGAAAGGAAGCAAATAGAAAGGCCACGTGTCACTCAACAAGCGGCTGGATCCCCTGAAAATTTCGATTGATCCGAGGTCTACCACAAATCAGCCAATGATTGGCTAATAATTGTGTAATGAGGGGGACGAATTTAACAATATTCACACCTCACACCCCTATAAATGTAACCCGCTCCCTTCATTTATTTTTTGATTAGAAAAATTAGTTTTAGTTTTACTCTTTCTAGATATTAGCTTATTAAATGTTTTAGATTAGCTTATTTCGGTTTCCAGCTTATTGTAACTCGTTTAAATCAAGAGCTTATTGAGATATTGTATCAAAGTTGGTTTGAGCTTATTGAAAGTAATGGTTTGTTTATTTTTATGGCTTATTGATTTGTTTATTCTCTTCACGTGTTAGCTTATTAAATAATCTGATTTCTCGAGCTTATTTCCTTAGCTTATTATCTTCAAAACTCCTAAAAAGCTTAAAGATAGACTCCTAAAAGCTCTCTAAAGCTCATTCGGTTCAATCTTTTAGTTTTCAAGGACTTTTTGATATAATAAGCTCAAATAAGCTCAGATATAGCTTATTGTCGTGCTTATATTGTTTTAATGTTTTTAGAAGCTCAACTTATCTGATTTAATAAGCTCCTAAATAGCTTATTCGATTTCACTTGAGCTTATATTGCTAGGTTCATATTTTCGTTAGCTTATTGCTTATTCGTGTTGAGATTTAATTCGTTTTAGTGCTTGTAGCTTATTTAGACTTCTAGATACTGTTTTCGTATTGTTTATTAATGCTTATTTCGTAATTGTGTTGGCTTATTAAGTAGACTTAGTTTTTCGATCTCGTTCTAGCTCATAATTGTTTAGCTTATTAGAGTGGTTCACGGTTCGTGCTAAACAAAAGTGGCCTAACAAACTGACCTTTTATATTTTTTGGGAGGGAAGCAAACGACATATGATTTTGTTCTTACTTTTTGTGGCTTATTTTGAAACTTTTCCGCTTATATAATTCACTATGACATACTAAACTTATATAAGGCAGAAAGGTTCAAAATAAGCCACAAAAAGATAGCTTATGAACCATAAGCTGAAAACTAAATAAGCCGTAAGCCAGCTATATAAGCCTAAACAAACACCCCCTTAAAGTTGTTATTAATGTAAATGAGGCATGTCTTCTCTTTAAAGTAACAGAATAACCAAAAATGAACCATTGATGTATCCTAATATGTTTTTTATCTTTCAGGAAGCCTTCGAGAAATGAAGAGAAATGGTGGCTGCCAGGGGTTTTGGCTTAAAGCCTCTCAGATTCGACCAGGGAGCATTTCAGACAAAATGGCCATGCTGCAAATCATGTAATTTTTTGATTGTCCAGGATTCAAATGAGAATATACAAGGCCAAGCATTTCATGTATTCATGGTAATTATGGAATTTATTCTAATTCTGATACCCGCTATTTTTTACTTGCATTATATGTCTGAAGTCATGCTTTTCATAATTTTGTTAAGTTTTTCTTCATTCAGTTTGTGAAATTGCAGGCCAAAAAAGCTCAGTGGTGGTTCAACTATGTTCCTCAGACCAATGAAGATGCAGTGGAGCGGGGGATCGTTACTTTCTTTTCTCCTAAGCTTCCAAAAGGTAAACTGTCTTTGTCCAATTAAATTGCATGGCTTCAGACTTTCAGTGTATGTACATTAGTTAGAGTTACCTCAAATAATATATCGTTCATAAAAAATGCTATTGCTTACGGGCGTTATTCTGTTAATTGTTAGAACACCTAAGAAAACACATTGACCAAAATTATATGTATGTTTACAATACAATATTGCTAAGGTGGTGTTTGTGCATTTGTTACAAAGTGGCTATAAGATACTTGATAGATACGTGGTATTTTAGAATGTAATGTACAACAAAATATATAGAATGTAGCTCATAACTGATCTACAAATAATAACTTTAGGATAAAGAATTAATAAAAGTAACTTTATCAACTACTTCCTTATTGTTTTGTAGTCCAACCTGGAATGGTATGGGTTTTCTTAATTTGTGCATAGATATGAAACATCGAGCAAGATGGAGGTGAAATTATTGAACACTTTTATCTATTTCATATACTTTTTATCTATATGAGAAAAAAATGGAAAAATAGAACATGTTGATAAACACAACTAAGTGAACATGGTTGTTGTAACCTTAAGAAGGTATTATTCACAGACATGCATATGCTTTTGATCAGTTAAGCTTACATGTGTAGTTTTAGGTGACAAGTATGTAAACAGTTGAATAAGTCCTTGCCAATATTCGACTATTAACCAGAGCCGCACAAACAATCCAAAGACATGAGTATTTGGAATGCTAATTGAAACTAATATTTGGTTAGTTATAAGGTGCAAATGATCATATAAGTTAGCAAAGTGCTTTGAGTAAAAAAAAACCATTGGTAAGTGAATGTGACTTGATTAATATAAACCAAGCATAAATCTTAAGTAGTCTCTTAAATTTCAGTCTCATTCTGTATGAGATTGCTTACTAGATCAAATACAGTTAATGGTTATTTAAGATTTCTTATTGAAACTTATTATAGAGTGTATATGTTGATACCAATTAATAGATCTTTAACTCCTTAGCTTGATGTAAGGTTTAGTATCCTTGGATAAATCCAAAATTACTAAGAATAAAACTTTGAGTGAATGATATAAACTATGCGGAATCTAGTTTATACCACTAAGAAGTATACTCAATGAAACAATAAAGTATGTTTGACACACAGAAAGATATTACCAACAAAATAAGCTTCAATATATTAATACGATCATTCTAATGAAGTGATAGGGTTTACAACCTTGAAGCTATGAATTCTATAGAAATTTGATATCTAAAACCATATCCTAGGATCTCCTTTTATACACCAAGGAGTCCTTTACAAGATAACTACAAAATTTTTAAACTTCTATAAGATATCAACATATCTTCTAAATATATAATCTTATACATATCTTCCTATCTTTATAGAATATATACTTTGAACTTATATCCATGCAATCCTTCACACAATCTTTATCTTCATGCTGTCTTCAGTCTTTAGCAGTATAACTTCCTTTTCAGTAGTAGTACGTTATTACTAACTTATTGCTCTAGGCAATACTAACCAGTTTATACTGGTAGTTATAATCTGTGCAGTACAAACTCTTTAAGCTTGGCAGTTACTAAGTTGAGCTAGCAGTATAAACTTTATAGAAGACCTTAATTCCTAACAATCCTCCCTAATCTTGTGATTTTACCTTCAAACTCATCAAGTGTCTGGAATTAATCTTTTGTCTCTGAGAGGATTCTTTCAAACCCTTCAAGTTCTTGGGATTTCTAACTGATAGAATGATTTTCATTAAAGCTCATTGGCCATTTGAGATTCATCCATTGAAGTTTGTTAGCCCAACATTACAGTCATAAGTTCTCTTGTTAGTGGATAATCTTTTTCAACTAGCATGAAGATGACATGTCCTCTTTATGTAGACACATGATGGACACCACATGTATCATACAATTTCCATTTCAGAGGATCATGCATATATCTCTGAATCTTCCATAGTGTATCATCATCATCTGGTTCAAATAACTTCTGTTAGTTAACCCATAATACCTTCTATTTATCATTGTAGGCTTGTTGAACTAAACTTCTTCTTAAACCATATCGCAAAGCTTCTTCCAGTCATCTCTATCAAATCTCTTCAACATGTCTTCAAAAACTTAATAGACCTCTGTATGGTTTCCAACTCTTATAATTTTCCAGTAACTTCTTGATTTTTCCGTGAAAACTTCCTAGTCAATAATTGGATATTTAACTTGTAGAGCTTCAATGTACACTTCTTCTACTGGAACTATCACTAACAGTTTCTTTAGCTTTTCTTCTAATACTTCTTTTTCTTTTCCTGCAGATTGTTCTTCAACTAACTCTGAAACTTCTCCAATCTTTTGTCTTTTAGCAGGTGGCTTTTGAAAATCAAATCCAGATCTCTTCATCGCTTCCTTTTAAATCTCAGAATCTTTAGGTACAAAAGATTGATTTTGATCCCATACTCTTTCAAATATAGGTCTAATATCTTCATAGCTCATTCCTTTGAAATGACTCTGCTTATATCCTCCCTGATTCTTCAAATACATGCACATGTTCTTCCTTACTTTAGCTTTAGAGAAAGATCTATTTTGTTGTGCATGATATCTGAGCACAGCAGGATCACTCCAATCAATATCATGAGCTAGAGTAGTTTCAGCCACAACTTCTTCCCTTTTATCCCAAATCCCTTTTTGATAATTCCAAGGCTTTATGTAGATCAATCTCTCTTGTTCTTTGCTTGCTATATCAATTTTCTTGTTAAACTGTTTAGCTATTTCTGCATCCCTGGCCAATCCTTTGTCTTCTTCTTTCATTATCTGTTCTTGCAGCTAATAGCTTCTTCATGCCCAAGTCTTTCTTGTTCAACGGCTTCTTTGGTCTTTTTCTGAACAGATTCCTCATATCATGATAGCTTTTTTCTTTTCTTTTCTTCTTTTCTGCAATCCTTTTGATATAACTTGTCTTTAAGGAATGTCCAGTTCTAACTACAGGAATTGCACTAGCAGTACTAACTGGTACCTCAGCAGTACTAATTTTTTTTTCACCCTTTTTACCACTACCAAGATCTTCCACTAGTTCAGTCGGTTCTTCTTGGTCTAAAAGTCCTGCCTTGAGTCTCAACATCCTCTTGAATCCATGAAGTTCCTTCATCTTGTACCAATGAAATAGAAGGGTTTTGATCAATCTCTGCAATTATCCTCCCCTATTTGGAAGGATCCTCTGAAACTTCCTCATCATCAGAGACAACTATCTTTGTTCTTCTTCTAGATTTGCTTGCCTTGACCTTGTGCTCCACATCTTGACCTTAGAAATAAAGCTTTGTGGTAAGCAAACACCATGTGTCATTTTGTCTGCTTTAAGTCATTTTGCAAATCCTCCACCTTCTTGGACAAGTAGTACAGACACCATCAATTCATTGAGGTGTCAAACTGCCCTCATCTTGCCCAAGTGATTGAACCCTTGGTTGAGATGAATCATGGGGCATAGTAGCAGGTTCTCCTTCATCATGGATAGGTTGCATGAATGGTGGTGTAGGTGGTTGTTAAGATGTGGATGGATGTGTTTGGGGTGATAAGGATGGTGAAGATGTTATTCTAGAAGGAGATGACTCAGGTGCAGTGAGCATAGTTGGAAATAGTGGAATATTTACCCTAGTATAACCCTTGGAAACCCTTCTCATGTTGCTAAATAGTTTTTTTGTGAGGGTAGGAGCAACATAAGTTCTTTTGTGAGAGAGAAGGTGTCTTTTGTGCTTGTTCAAAAATATTTGAATGAATCTAGGATACATCAAGAATTTTGACCTACTGTCCAAGTTTTTTAGCATACCTTCAAAAATCATCTTAGAAAAGTTGAAAGTCCTATTTGGTCTGATAGCAACATGTATAGAGTAGCTATGTTGCCACTGAACTGCTCCCAAGCAGTCTTATTAGGACTTAAGTAATAAAGAATAGTATGTATTAAGAACCTCCATTGAGATGAAAAATGACCCTTTTGGGAGGTCAACTTGTCAGAATCAGATGCATACCCTATAAGAGCAAGTTGCTCAAAAATTTCAGCATTAGGTAAAGTGGGAATACCATCTGAATCTTCTAGCTTGAGATGCCTTCTTATTGATGCTTCAGTAATAGTCTTGACTCTTCCATCAATGGTAGCAGTTATCTCCATTTCTTCATTCTCTAAGGTGCTTGCAAAGGCAGTTTCCCAAAACTGTTGAATGAGTGAAGTATAGATAGTAGGATTTTCTGTAAGGGCATACTTGATATGACTTAGATTGAGAAAATCAATTATCTGATGAAAATCTTCACTTCCCTCTGATTTGTTCAAGAAAGCGACCATGTTATGGGTATCACAGAATTCCAAATGAGCCATTAGTGAGTGAGTTGAGATAAGAGTTCTGGGTTTATGTTTGTTGATGAGAATATGAGAGTTTGGTAAAGTTAATTGAGATTTTATGGAGAGCGCCTAGGGTTTTGATTTGACCGACTTAATAAGATTGAATCTTTATAAGGAAGAAATCTTATAAGAGAAAGAAATATCAAGAATTTTCCAAATCATAGACCCCTATGAGCAAGTTGTTGGCGGAAATATCTCAACGGCTATTAATTAGTTAAAAATTCTGTTATTCGTAAAACAGTACTAACGGTTACCCAGCAGTACTAATTTTAGCCTAACAATACTAACTTTAAGCCTAGCCGTATTAACTTCACCTAGCAGCATTAAAATATGCCTAGCAATACTAAATTAATACTGGCAGTATTAAGTTCATGCCTAGCAGTATAAACTTTAATGTTGTTCCAACAAGCATTTCCATCATAGACTTAGATTCTCACAAGCTCTCTTTCTATTTTTACCTCCACAATATTCTCTCATTTCTTTTTCTCACATGAAACTCTTGTTTTTCTTTGTTTTTTCGGTACTCACATCTCTCTTTCTATTTTTAAGCTCACTGAATCTCTCATTTCTTTTGGCTCACCATATCCTCTTTATGTTTTCTAATGTCCAATCGTCTCTATTCTTTTGAGCTTACCAAGGCAGAAAGTTTTTATACAATGTGGCCATCAATTTCATAGTTTGGAATATTTCTCCCCACTTCTAAATGTGTTAACTTTTGAGAGAGGTGGATCATTGGACTATTTAGATGTAGTCCCAAACCTAGTTTGAGCATCTACACCCCCCAATATGGTATCTTGGCACCTGGGACCACTACCTGAACCAATTCCCTAAGGACTTGGCTCATTAAGTGTTGCCATGGATTGGGTCTTATTTTATGTTACCACTGTCCTGCTCTGCTTCTTAGCTAGAAGCAGTAGTGGCAGCCCTTTCCATTCTGTCACCCAACTCCTTATGGACAGCCTCATCACCAACCTTTTTCAGGGGGACCACTAGACTGAGGTATCTTGGTGTCCTGACCTCTTTTGATTTGCCTAGGTGTTTGACACATCACACACTTGTGTTTGATGTTACATATCAATTCTTGACTGCATATTGACATCATAAGCCTCCCCTCAATTCAATACCAGATACTCAATATGCTTAGCCTGCAAATGTTAGTCCAAAACCAAAAATACACAATCCAAAGTATTTTCTTGTTTAGCAGTTTTAATTATGACTAACAGTTTTAACTAGTAGTCTTAAGTATAACTAGTAGTACTAATTATACTGGCAGTATTAACATTTACCCTAGCAGTTTTAACTATGTCTTCAATAATTATACAATAACATGCTTCTATTCATCACAAGCACACTAGAAAAGACTAGATAGACATGTGAGAATTCATGAGGATCCATATTTATGCATAACCCATGAATAAAAGTTAAGAACTGTTAAGCCTCACATAAAATAAGAGAATTATACTCTTTTGGGGATCCAAGCCATTATAGACTTGGATCTGCCTCGTACATCAATGTAAGAATATTTCTTGAATGTAGTTGATGCACTACTGTTTTTGGCTTTCCAAACCTAGCATGCTGAGGCCTTAACAACATTAGCCCATTTTCTCTTATTTTCACTTACCACTGCTCTATCCTTAGTAGTAGTATTTTTTACCCTGGCAGTATTAACATTAATACTGTTCTTGTTTGCATAATATCTGTTAAAAGGCCTTGAACTTTATGAATATCCTCTTTTGAAAGTATTTGATTTTGGTCTAGGATGGTTCACAAGTGGAGTTGAGGCATCGGTATTAATTGGTCTGTTAACAGTATTAATACTTGCACCAGCAGTATTAATTTTGCCTATCCTGGTTAATACTGCTTGTGGAACAAAACTTCTTTTGGGGTGAGGGTGAGTCATTTTATTAGAAAAGTTCTTGTGATTCACCCTTCTTGAGTTGTTCCACACTGGCCTTACAACCTTTTTATCACACACATAATGAAGATGCTCAAAACTACCACAAACAAAATAAGCTTTATTAATCATTTTAAAGTCACTTCCTAGCCTTTGGGACATAAGATTGTTCCAGTTTCTTTGGTTCCCTCTAGGATGGTGTTTGTTTTGTTTAGGTGCATTTGTTTCCCTAACAGTCTTAATGGATTTTATCTTTTCAGTGCTAGGTCTAACAGTATAATCTATCTCACTTTCATCATCAGAGTTCTAATCCTCAATGATTGGAGCACTAGAGTTGTTCATCTTAACAGCATTAGATTCAACTGTGTTGGAAACACCCTTATTTTCAACTGTCTTATCATTACTAGGTATAACAACAGTAGTAACATTCATATTCTCACTTTAAACTATTTCATCTATAAATGTTAGATCAGGTTTGCGAGGTATAAAATTCCCTGTTAGAGGTGGGGGAACAAAATGATATCCTTTATCTGATCCAGACTTATCAAATAAATTTACAAAGCTTTCTACTGCAGGAGAAGCTGCAGTAGCTGCATTATATCCTAGTCCTGTTTTAAACTTGTCAATTACTTGACTTTCCAGTAAATCATTTAAAGACTTGGATGAATTTTAAAACTTCTCTAATGTTTGTTTTAACTGATCTCTTTCTTTTTCTGCTTTATCCAATTTCATTTTGTATTCATCTAAGACATTATCTCTTAGTCTAACTTTAAGTTTTAAAACATTTATGCTCTCTTCAAACACAGCCTCATTTTTCTTATAGTGAGCTAATCTAGCTTCTACTGATTCTAAACTTGCTTTATAAGATACTAAATTAAATTAAGACTTTTTGTAATCAGAAGACAAACTATCATATTGTTCTTTAAGAGTAGCATGAGCTTTTACACATGTTTTAGAACAAGAATCTACCTCAGAATCTGAACTAGAAGAACTTCCTGAAGATGTGTATGCCATTAATGCAAAATTTATAGGATGCTCTTCTTCTTATTCAAAGCTTCACAACAAGCTCTGATACCACTTGTTGATCCCAATGAATAGATCTTTAACTCCTTAGCTTGATGTAAGGTTTAGTATCCTTGGATAAATCAAAAAAATACTAAGATTGAAACTTTTAGTGAATGATATAAACTATGCGGAATCTAGTTTATACCACTAAGAAGTATACTCAATGAAACAGTAAAGTATATTTGACATACAAAAAGATATAACCAACACAATAAGCTTCAATATATTAATACGATCACTCTAATGAAGTGATAGGGTTCAGATACAAAAAATGAATGGGCTCAAAAGATGGAGATATGGAAGAACACACTTATTACGAAAGAAAATCTTTGTATGAGAGTTGCATATTTACCAAGTCAATCCTTCGAGTATAGAGAAGTTTTTTTCTGAATGTAGAGAATCATCTTTTATCTAGATGTGTTATACGATGATGATGATGCAATATATTTCAATCCTTACATGTGTATGGGAAAAACCAAGGCTTATCTGATGCATTTTTGTGATAAAATATAAAAACACGATGACATTAAAAGTTGTACTTCATTGAATGGAATGATAAATAATGCGTTTATTTCTATTTAAGTATTGCTATATTACATCGAACCATTATCACGCGCTTCGTTGCGGAGCGGATCAAATATAGTTAATGGCTATTTAAGATTTCTTATTGAAACTTCTTATAGAGTGTGTAATTGATTTTATTTTAACTTAAAATTATATAGACCATTTGTGCTTGAAGTAAACTAAAAGTCAAGAACATTGTCAAAAAAAGTCTTGGAAGTATGACATGGAGTCTTTTCTGTTGATTTATATATGCTTCGTTGTTCAATATAATGTGCAGCTGATCCTTTTGCTTTTCACAGGCTTATTTTTCTCTAAAGATCGACCCCGTTGGCATATCATAAACACAAGATGGAGGCAGATACAAAAAATGAATGGGCTCAAAAGATGGAGATATGGAAGAACACACTTACGCATGTATTATAAGGCTAGTGAAGGGAAAATATTTGTATGAGAGTTGCATTAATAACCAAGTCAATCCTTCGAGTATACAAAAGTTTTTTCAAAATGTAAAGAATCATCTTTTATATAGATGTGTTATACGATGATGATGCAATATATTTCAATCCTTACATGTGTATGGGAAAAGCCAAGGCTTATCTGATGCATTTTTGTGATAAAATATGGAAACACGATGACATTAAAAGCTGTACTTCATTGAATGGAATGATAACAAATGCGTTTATTTCTATTTAAGTATTGCTATATTACATCGAACCATTATCACGCGCTTCGTTGCGGAGCGGATCAAATATAGTTAATGGCTATTTAAGATTTCTTATTGAAACTTCTTATAGAGTGTGTAATTGATTTTATTTTAACTTAAAATTATATAGACCATTTGTGCATGAAATAAACTAAAAGTCAAGAACATTGTCAAAAAAAGTCTTGGAAGTATGACATGGAGTCTTTTCTGTTGATTTATATATGCTTCGTTGTTTAATATAATGTGCAGTTGATCCTTTTGCTTTTCACAGGCTTATTTTTCTCCAAAGATTGACCCCGTTGGCATATCATAAACACAAGTTGGAAGCAGATACAAAAAATAAATGGGCTCAAAAGATGGAGATATGGAAGAACACACTTACGCATGTATTACAAAGCCAGTGAAAGGAAAATCTTTGTATGAGAGTTGCATATTAACCAATTCAATCCTTTGAGTATACAGAAGTTTTTCTGAATGTAGAGAATCATCTTTTATCTAGATGTGTTATACGATGATGATTCAATATATTTCAATCCTTACATGTATATGAGAAAAGCCAAGCCTTATCTGATGCATTTTTGTGATAAAATATGGAAACAAGATGACATTAAAAGTTGTACTTCATTGAGAGGAATGATAAGTAATGCGTTTGTTTCTATTTAAGTATTGCTACATTACATCGAATCATTATCCCGTGCTTC